>CANNZV010000710.1:0-233198 GCA_947561585.1 Caprella mutica
CGCATACAGTGACTGACGCATACAGTGACTGACGCATACAGTGACTGACGCATACAGTGACCGACGCATACAGTGACTGACGCATACAGTCACTGACGCATACTGTGACTGACACATACTGTGACTGACTCATACTGTGACTGACGCATACAGTGACTGACGCATACTGTGACTGACTCATACTGTGACTGACGCATACTGTGACTGACGCATACAGTGAATGACGCATACTGTGACTGACACATACTATGACTGACGCATACAGTGGCTGACGCATACTGTGACTGACGCATACTGTGACTGACGCATACTGTGACTGAGGCATACAGTGACTGACGCATACAGTGACTGACGCATACTGTGACTGACGCATACTATGACTGACGCATACTATGACTGACGCATACAGTGACTGACGCATACTGTGACTAACGCATACTGTGACTGACGCATACAGTGACTGACGCATACAGTGACTGACGCATACAGTGACTGACGCATACAGTGACTGATGCATACAGTGACTGACGCATACTGTGACTGACGCATACTGTGGATGACGCATACTGTGACTGACGCATACCGTGACTGACGCATACAGTGACTGACGCATACAGTGACTGACACATACTGTGACTGACGCATACAGTGACTGACGCATACAGTGACTGACGCATACAGTGACTGACGCATACAGTGACTGACGCATATAGTGACTGACGCATACAGTGACTGACGCATACAGTGACTGACGCATACTGTGACTGACGCATACAGTGTCTGACGCATACAGTGACTGACGCATACAGTGACTGACACATACTGTGACTGACGCATACAGTGACTGCCGCATACAGTGACTGATGCATACTGTGGCTGACGCATACAGTGACTGACGCATACAGTGACTGACGCATACAGTGACTGACGCATACAGTGACTGATGCATACAGTGACTGACGCATACTGTGACTGACGCATACTGTGTATGACGCATACTGTTACTGACGCATACTGTGGCTGACGCATACTCTGACTGACGCATACTGTTACTGACGCATACTGTGACTGACGCATACAGTGACTGACGCATACAGTGACTGACGCATACAGTGACTGACGCATACAGTGATTGACGCATACTGTGCCTGACGCATACAGTTACTGACGCATACAGTGACTGACACATACTGTGACTGGCGCATACAGTGTCTGACGCATACAGTGACTGACGCATACAGTGACTGACGCATACAGTGACTGACGCATACAGTGATTGACGCATACTGTGACTGATGCATACAGTGACTGACGCATACAGTGAATGACGCATACAGTGACTGACGCATACAGTGACTGACGCATACAGTGACTGACGCATACAGTGGCTGACGCATACAGTGACTGCCGCATACAGTGACTGATGCATACTGTGACTGACGCATACAGTGACTGACGCATACAGTGACTGACGCATACAGTGACTGACGCATACAGTGACTGATGCATACAGTGACTGACGCATACTGTGACTGACGCATACTGTGTATGACGCATACTGTTACTGACGCATACTGTGCTGACGCATACTCTGACTGACGCATACTGTTACTGACGCATACTGTGACTGACGCATACAGTGACTGACGCATACAGTGACTGACGCATACAGTGAATGACGCATACAGTGATTGACGCATACTGTGCCTGACGCATACAGTTACTGACGCATACAGTGACTGACACATACTGTGACTGGCGCATACAGTGTCTGACGCATACAGTGACTGACGCATACAGTGACTGACGCATACAGTGACTGACGCATACAGTGATTGACGCATACTGTGACTGATGCATACAGTGACTGACGCATACAGTGAATGACGCATACAGTGACTGACGCATACAGTGACTGACGCATACAGTGACTGACGCATACAGTGACTGACGCATACTGTGACTGACGCATACTATGACTGACGCATACTATGACTGACGCATACAGTGACTGACGCATACTTTGACTGACGCATACTGTGACTGACTTATACAGTGACTGACGCATACAGTGACTGACGCATACAGTGACTGACGCATACAGTGACTGACGCATACAGTGGCTGACGCATACAGTGTATGCATACAGTGACTGACGCATACAGTGACTGACACATACTGACTGACGCATACTGTGACTGACGCATACAGTGACTGGCGAATACAGTGACTGACACATACTGTGACTGACGCACACAGTGACTGACTCATACTGTGACTGACGCATACAGTGACTGACGCATACAGTGATTGACGCATACTGTGCCTGACGCATACAGTTACTGACGCATACAGTGACTGACACATACTGTGACTGGCGCATACAGTGTCTGACGCATACAGTGACTGACGCATACAGTGACTGACGCATACAGTGACTGACGCATACAGTGATTGACGCATACTGTGACTGATGCATACAGTGACTGACGCATACAGTGAATGACGCATACAGTGACTGACGCATACAGTGACTGACGCATACAGTGACTGACGCATACAGTGGCTGACGCATACAGTGACTGCCGCATACAGTGACTGATGCATACTGTGACTGACGCATACAGTGACTGACGCATACAGTGACTGACGCATACAGTGACTGACGCATACAGTGACTGATGCATACAGTGACTGACGCATACTGTGACTGACGCATACTGTGTATGACGCATACTGTTACTGACGCATACTGTGGCTGACGCATACTCTGACTGACGCATACTGTTACTGACGCATACTGTGACTGACGCATACAGTGACTGACGCATACAGTGACTGACGCATACAGTGACTGACGCATACAGTGATTGACGCATACTGTGCCTGACGCATACAGTTACTGACGCATACAGTGACTGACACATACTGTGACTGGCGCATACAGTGTCTGACGCATACAGTGACTGACGCATACAGTGACTGACGCATACAGTGACTGACGCATACAGTGATTGACGCATACTGTGACTGATGCATACAGTGACTGACGCATACAGTGAATGACGCATACAGTGACTGACGCATACAGTGACTGACGCATACAGTGACTGACGCATACAGTGGCTGACGCATACAGTGACTGCCGCATACAGTGACTGATGCATACTGTGACTGACGCATACAGTGACTGACGCATACAGTGACTGACGCATACAGTGACTGACGCATACAGTGACTGATGCATACAGTGACTGACGCATACTGTGACTGACGCATACTGTGTATGACGCATACTGTTACTGACGCATACTGTGGCTGACGCATACTCTGACTGACGCATACTGTTACTGACGCATACTGTGACTGACGCATACAGTGACTGACGCATACAGTGACTGACGCATACAGTGATTGACGCATACTGTGCCTGACGCATACAGTTACTGACGCATACAGTGACTGACACATACTGTGACTGGCGCATACAGTGTCTGACGCATACAGTGACTGACGCATACAGTGACTGACGCATACAGTGACTGACGCATACAGTGATTGACGCATACTGTGACTGATGCATACAGTGACTGACGCATACAGTGAATGACGCATACAGTGACTGACGCATACAGTGACTGACGCATACAGTGACTGACGCATACAGTGACTGACGCATACTGTGACTGACGCATACTATGACTGACGCATACTATGACTGACGCATACAGTGACTGACGCATACTTTGACTGACGCATACTGTGACTGACTTATACAGTGACTGACGCATACAGTGACTGACGCATACAGTGACTGACGCATACAGTGACTGACGCATACAGTGGCTGACGCATACAGTGTATGACGCATACAGTGACTGACGCATACAGTGACTGACACATACTGTGACTGACGCATACTGTGACTGACGCATACAGTGACTGGCGAATACAGTGACTGACACATACTGTGACTGACGCACACAGTGACTGACTCATACTGTGACTGACGCATACAGTGACTGACGCATACAGTGATTGACGCATACTGTGCCTGACGCATACAGTTACTGACGCATACAGTGACTGACACATACTGTGACTGGCGCATACAGTGTCTGACGCATACAGTGACTGACGCATACAGTGACTGACGCATACAGTGACTGACGCATACAGTGATTGACGCATACTGTGACTGATGCATACAGTGACTGACGCATACAGTGAATGACGCATACAGTGACTGACGCATACAGTGACTGACGCATACAGTGACTGACGCATACAGTGGCTGACGCATACAGTGACTGCCGCATACAGTGACTGATGCATACTGTGACTGACGCATACAGTGACTGACGCATACAGTGACTGACGCATACAGTGACTGACGCATACAGTGACTGATGCATACAGTGACTGACGCATACTGTGACTGACGCATACTGTGTATGACGCATACTGTTACTGACGCATACTGTGGCTGACGCATACTCTGACTGACGCATACTGTTACTGACGCATACTGTGACTGACGCATACAGTGACTGACGCATACAGTGACTGACGCATACAGTGACTGACGCATACAGTGATTGACGCATACTGTGCCTGACGCATACAGTTACTGACGCATACAGTGACTGACACATACTGTGACTGGCGCATACAGTGTCTGACGCATACAGTGACTGACGCATACAGTGACTGACGCATACAGTGACTGACGCATACAGTGATTGACGCATACTGTGACTGATGCATACAGTGACTGACGCATACAGTGAATGACGCATACAGTGACTGACGCATACAGTGACTGACGCATACAGTGACTGACGCATACAGTGACTGACGCATACTGTGACTGACGCATACTATGACTGACGCATACTATGACTGACGCATACAGTGACTGACGCATACTTTGACTGACGCATACTGTGACTGACTTATACAGTGACTGACGCATACAGTGACTGACGCATACAGTGACTGACGCATACAGTGACTGACGCATACAGTGGCTGACGCATACAGTGTATGACGCATACAGTGACTGACGCATACAGTGACTGACACATACTGTGGCTGACGCATACTGTGACTGACGCATACAGTGACTGGCGAATACAGTGACTGACACATACTGTGACTGACGCACACAGTGACTGACTCATACTGTGACTGACGCATACAGTGACTGACACATACTGTGACTGACGCATACAGTGACTGACGCATACTGTGTCTGACGCATACAGTTACTGACGCATACTGTGACTGACGCATACAGTGACTGACGCATACAGTGACTGACACATACTGTGACTGACGCATACAGTGACTGACGCATACAGTGACTGACGCATACTGTGACTGACGCATACAGTGTCTGACGCATACAGTGACTGACGCATACAGTGACTGACACATACTGTGACTGACGCATACAGTGACTGCCGCATACAGTGACTGATGCATACTGTGACTGACGCATACAGTGACTGACGCATACAGTGACTGACGCATACAGTGACTGACGCATACAGTGACTGATGCATACAGTGACTGACGCATACTGTGACTGACGCATACTGTGTATGACGCATACTGTTACTGACGCATACTGTGGCTGACGCATACTCTGACTGACGCATACTGTTACTGACGCATACTGTGACTGACGCATACAGTGACTGACGCATACAGTGACTGACGCATACAGTGACTGACGCATACAGTGACTGACGCATACTTTGACTGACGCATACTGTGACTGACTTATACAGTGACTGACGCATACAGTGACTGACGCATACAGTGACTGACGCATACAGTGACTGACGCATACAGTGGCTGACGCATACAGTGTATGACGCATACAGTGACTGACGCATACAGTGACTGACACATACTGTGACTGACGCATACTGTGACTGACGCATACAGTGACTGGCGAATACAGTGACTGACACATACTGTGACTGACGCACACAGTGACTGACTCATACTGTGACTGACGCATACAGTGACTGACACATACTGTGACTGACGCATACAGTGACTGACGCATACTGTGTCTGACGCATACAGTTACTGACGCATACTGTGACTGACGCATACAGTGACTGACGCATACAGTGACTGACACATACTGTGACTGACGCATACAGTGACTGACGCATACAGTGACTGACGCATACAGTGACTGACGCATACAGTGACTGACGCATACAGTGACTGACGCATACAGTGACTGACGCATACTGTGACTGACGCATACAGTGGCTGACGCATACAGTGACTGACGCATACTGTGACTGACGCATACAGTGACTGACGCATACAGTGACTGACGCATACAGTGACTGACGCATACAGTGACCGACGCATACAGTGACTGACGCATACAGTCACTGACGCATACTGTGACTGACACATACTGTGACTGACTCATACTGTGACTGACGCATACAGTGACTGACGCATACTGTGACTGACTCATACTGTGACTGACGCATACTGTGACTGACGCATACAGTGAATGACGCATACTGTGACTGACACATACTATGACTGACGCATACAGTGGCTGACGCATACTGTGACTGACGCATACTGTGACTGACGCATACTGTGACTGAGGCATACAGTGACTGACGCATACAGTGACTGACGCATACTGTGACTGACGCATACTATGACTGACGCATACTATGACTGACGCATACAGTGACTGACGCATACTGTGACTAACGCATACTGTGACTGACGCATACAGTGACTGACGCATACAGTGACTGACGCATACAGTGACTGACGCATACAGTGACTGATGCATACAGTGACTGACGCATACTGTGACTGACGCATACTGTGGATGACGCATACTGTGACTGACGCATACCGTGACTGACGCATACAGTGACTGACGCATACAGTGACTGACACATACTGTGACTGACGCATACAGTGACTGACGCATACAGTGACTGACGCATACAGTGACTGACGCATACAGTGACTGACGCATATAGTGACTGACGCATACAGTGACTGACGCATACAGTGACTGACGCATACTGTGACTGACGCATACAGTGTCTGACGCATACAGTGACTGACGCATACAGTGACTGACACATACTGTGACTGACGCATACAGTGACTGCCGCATACAGTGACTGATGCATACTGTGGCTGACGCATACAGTGACTGACGCATACAGTGACTGACGCATACAGTGACTGACGCATACAGTGACTGATGCATACAGTGACTGACGCATACTGTGACTGACGCATACTGTGTATGACGCATACTGTTACTGACGCATACTGTGGCTGACGCATACTCTGACTGACGCATACTGTTACTGACGCATACTGTGACTGACGCATACAGTGACTGACGCATACAGTGACTGACGCATACAGTGACTGACGCATACAGTGATTGACGCATACTGTGCCTGACGCATACAGTTACTGACGCATACAGTGACTGACACATACTGTGACTGGCGCATACAGTGTCTGACGCATACAGTGACTGACGCATACAGTGACTGACGCATACAGTGACTGACGCATACAGTGATTGACGCATACTGTGACTGATGCATACAGTGACTGACGCATACAGTGAATGACGCATACAGTGACTGACGCATACAGTGACTGACGCATACAGTGACTGACGCATACAGTGGCTGACGCATACAGTGACTGCCGCATACAGTGACTGATGCATACTGTGACTGACGCATACAGTGACTGACGCATACAGTGACTGACGCATACAGTGACTGACGCATACAGTGACTGATGCATACAGTGACTGACGCATACTGTGACTGACGCATACTGTGTATGACGCATACTGTTACTGACGCATACTGTGGCTGACGCATACTCTGACTGACGCATACTGTTACTGACGCATACTGTGACTGACGCATACAGTGACTGACGCATACAGTGACTGACGCATACAGTGAATGACGCATACAGTGATTGACGCATACTGTGCCTGACGCATACAGTTACTGACGCATACAGTGACTGACACATACTGTGACTGGCGCATACAGTGTCTGACGCATACAGTGACTGACGCATACAGTGACTGACGCATACAGTGACTGACGCATACAGTGATTGACGCATACTGTGACTGATGCATACAGTGACTGACGCATACAGTGAATGACGCATACAGTGACTGACGCATACAGTGACTGACGCATACAGTGACTGACGCATACAGTGACTGACGCATACTGTGACTGACGCATACTATGACTGACGCATACTATGACTGACGCATACAGTGACTGACGCATACTTTGACTGACGCATACTGTGACTGACTTATACAGTGACTGACGCATACAGTGACTGACGCATACAGTGACTGACGCATACAGTGACTGACGCATACAGTGGCTGACGCATACAGTGAATGACGCATACAGTGACTGACGCATACAGTGACTGACACATACTGTGACTGACGCATACTGTGACTGACGCATACAGTGACTGGCGAATACAGTGACTGACACATACTGTGACTGACGCACACAGTGACTGACTCATACTGTGACTGACGCATACAGTGACTGACGCATACAGTGATTGACGCATACTGTGACTGACACATACTGTGACTGGCGCATACAGTGTCTGACGCATACAGTGACTGACGCATACAGTGACTGACGCATACAGTGACTGACGCATACAGTGATTGACGCATACTGTGACTGATGCATACAGTGACTGACGCATACAGTGAATGACGCATACAGTGACTGACGCATACAGTGACTGACGCATACAGTGACTGACGCATACAGTGGCTGACGCATACAGTGACTGCCGCATACAGTGACTGATGCATACTGTGACTGACGCATACAGTGACTGACGCATACAGTGACTGACGCATACAGTGACTGACGCATACAGTGACTGATGCATACAGTGACTGACGCATACTGTGACTGACGCATACTGTGTATGACGCATACTGTTACTGACGCATACTGTGGCTGACGCATACTCTGACTGACGCATACTGTTACTGACGCATACTGTGACTGACGCATACAGTGACTGACGCATACAGTGACTGACGCATACAGTGACTGACGCATACAGTGATTGACGCATACTGTGCCTGACGCATACAGTTACTGACGCATACAGTGACTGACACATACTGTGACTGGCGCATACAGTGTCTGACGCATACAGTGACTGACGCATACAGTGACTGACGCATACAGTGACTGACGCATACAGTGATTGACGCATACTGTGACTGATGCATACAGTGACTGACGCATACAGTGAATGACGCATACAGTGACTGACGCATACAGTGACTGACGCATACAGTGACTGACGCATACAGTGGCTGACGCATACAGTGACTGCCGCATACAGTGACTGATGCATACTGTGACTGACGCATACAGTGACTGACGCATACAGTGACTGACGCATACAGTGACTGACGCATACAGTGACTGATGCATACAGTGACTGACGCATACTGTGACTGACGCATACTGTGTATGACGCATACTGTTACTGACGCATACTGTGGCTGACGCATACTCTGACTGACGCATACAGTGACTGACGCATACAGTGACTGACGCATACAGTGATTGACGCATACTGTGACTGATGCATACAGTGACTGACGCATACAGTGAATGACGCATACAGTGACTGACGCATACAGTGACTGACGCATACAGTGACTGACGCATACAGTGGCTGACGCATACAGTGACTGCCGCATACAGTGACTGATGCATACTGTGACTGACGCATACAGTGACTGACGCATACAGTGACTGACGCATACAGTGACTGACGCATACAGTGACTGATGCATACAGTGACTGACGCATACTGTGACTGACGCATACTGTGTATGACGCATACTGTTACTGACGCATACTGTGGCTGACGCATACTCTGACTGACGCATACTGTTACTGACGCATACTGTGACTGACGCATACAGTGACTGACGCATACAGTGACTGACGCATACAGTGAATGACGCATACAGTGATTGACGCATACTGTGCCTGACGCATACAGTTACTGACGCATACAGTGACTGACACATACTGTGACTGGCGCATACAGTGTCTGACGCATACAGTGACTGACGCATACAGTGACTGACGCATACAGTGACTGACGCATACAGTGATTGACGCATACTGTGACTGATGCATACAGTGACTGACGCATACAGTGAATGACGCATACAGTGACTGACGCATACAGTGACTGACGCATACAGTGACTGACGCATACAGTGACTGACGCATACTGTGACTGACGCATACTATGACTGACGCATACTATGACTGACGCATACAGTGACTGACGCATACTTTGACTGACGCATACTGTGACTGACTTATACAGTGACTGACGCATACAGTGACTGACGCATACAGTGACTGACGCATACAGTGACTGACGCATACAGTGGCTGACGCATACAGTGAATGACGCATACAGTGACTGACGCATACAGTGACTGACACATACTGTGACTGACGCATACTGTGACTGACGCATACAGTGACTGGCGAATACAGTGACTGACACATACTGTGACTGACGCACACAGTGACTGACTCATACTGTGACTGACGCATACAGTGACTGACGCATACAGTGATTGACGCATACTGTGCCTGACGCATACAGTTACTGACGCATACAGTGACTGACACATACTGTGACTGGCGCATACAGTGTCTGACGCATACAGTGACTGACGCATACAGTGACTGACGCATACAGTGACTGACGCATACAGTGATTGACGCATACTGTGACTGATGCATACAGTGACTGACGCATACAGTGAATGACGCATACAGTGACTGACGCATACAGTGACTGACGCATACAGTGACTGACGCATACAGTGGCTGACGCATACAGTGACTGCCGCATACAGTGACTGATGCATACTGTGACTGACGCATACAGTGACTGACGCATACAGTGACTGACGCATACAGTGACTGACGCATACAGTGACTGATGCATACAGTGACTGACGCATACTGTGACTGACGCATACTGTGTATGACGCATACTGTTACTGACGCATACTGTGGCTGACGCATACTCTGACTGACGCATACTGTTACTGACGCATACTGTGACTGACGCATACAGTGACTGACGCATACAGTGACTGACGCATACAGTGACTGACGCATACAGTGATTGACGCATACTGTGCCTGACGCATACAGTTACTGACGCATACAGTGACTGACACATACTGTGACTGGCGCATACAGTGTCTGACGCATACAGTGACTGACGCATACAGTGACTGACGCATACAGTGACTGACGCATACAGTGATTGACGCATACTGTGACTGATGCATACAGTGACTGACGCATACAGTGAATGACGCATACAGTGACTGACGCATACAGTGACTGACGCATACAGTGACTGACGCATACAGTGGCTGACGCATACAGTGACTGCCGCATACAGTGACTGATGCATACTGTGACTGACGCATACAGTGACTGACGCATACAGTGACTGACGCATACAGTGACTGACGCATACAGTGACTGATGCATACAGTGACTGACGCATACTGTGACTGACGCATACTGTGTATGACGCATACTGTTACTGACGCATACTGTGGCTGACGCATACTCTGACTGACGCATACTGTTACTGACGCATACTGTGACTGACGCATACAGTGACTGACGCATACAGTGACTGACGCATACAGTGATTGACGCATACTGTGCCTGACGCATACAGTTACTGACGCATACAGTGACTGACACATACTGTGACTGGCGCATACAGTGTCTGACGCATACAGTGACTGACGCATACAGTGACTGACGCATACAGTGACTGACGCATACAGTGATTGACGCATACTGTGACTGATGCATACAGTGACTGACGCATACAGTGAATGACGCATACAGTGACTGACGCATACAGTGACTGACGCATACAGTGACTGACGCATACAGTGACTGACGCATACTGTGACTGACGCATACTATGACTGACGCATACTATGACTGACGCATACAGTGACTGACGCATACTTTGACTGACGCATACTGTGACTGACTTATACAGTGACTGACGCATACAGTGACTGACGCATACAGTGACTGACGCATACAGTGACTGACGCATACAGTGGCTGACGCATACAGTGTATGACGCATACAGTGACTGACGCATACAGTGACTGACACATACTGTGACTGACGCATACTGTGACTGACGCATACAGTGACTGGCGAATACAGTGACTGACACATACTGTGACTGACGCACACAGTGACTGACTCATACTGTGACTGACGCATACAGTGACTGACGCATACAGTGATTGACGCATACTGTGCCTGACGCATACAGTTACTGACGCATACAGTGACTGACACATACTGTGACTGGCGCATACAGTGTCTGACGCATACAGTGACTGACGCATACAGTGGCTGACGCATACAGTGACTGACGCATACAGTGATTGACGCATACTGTGACTGATGCATACAGTGACTGACGCATACAGTGAATGACGCATACAGTGACTGACGCATACAGTGACTGACGCATACAGTGACTGACGCATACAGTGGCTGACGCATACAGTGACTGCCGCATACAGTGACTGATGCATACTGTGACTGACGCATACAGTGACTGACGCATACAGTGACTGACGCATACAGTGACTGACGCATACAGTGACTGATGCATACAGTGACTGACGCATACTGTGACTGACGCATACTGTGTATGACGCATACTGTTACTGACGCATACTGTGGCTGACGCATACTCTGACTGACGCATACTGTTACTGACGCATACTGTGTCTGACGCATACAGTGACTGACGCATACAGTGACTGACGCATACAGTGACTGACGCATACAGTGATTGACGCATACTGTGCCTGACGCATACAGTTACTGACGCATACAGTGACTGACACATACTGTGACTGGCGCATACAGTGTCTGACGCATACAGTGACTGACGCATACAGTGACTGACGCATACAGTGACTGACGCATACAGTGATTGACGCATACTGTGACTGATGCATACAGTGACTGACGCATACAGTGAATGACGCATACAGTGACTGACGCATACAGTGACTGACGCATACAGTGACTGACGCATACAGTGACTGACGCATACTGTGACTGACGCATACTATGACTGACGCATACTATGACTGACGCATACAGTGACTGACGCATACTTTGACTGACGCATACTGTGACTGACTTATACAGTGACTGACGCATACAGTGACTGACGCATACAGTGACTGACGCATACAGTGACTGACGCATACAGTGGCTGACGCATACAGTGTATGACGCATACAGTGACTGACGCATACAGTGACTGACACATACTGTGGCTGACGCATACTGTGACTGACGCATACAGTGACTGGCGAATACAGTGACTGACACATACTGTGACTGACGCACACAGTGACTGACTCATACTGTGACTGACGCATACAGTGACTGACACATACTGTGACTGACGCATACAGTGACTGACGCATACTGTGTCTGACGCATACAGTTACTGACGCATACTGTGACTGACGCATACAGTGACTGACGCATACAGTGACTGACACATACTGTGACTGACGCATACAGTGACTGACGCATACAGTGACTGACGCATACTGTGACTGACGCATACAGTGTCTGACGCATACAGTGACTGACGCATACAGTGACTGACACATACTGTGACTGACGCATACAGTGACTGCCGCATACAGTGACTGATGCATACTGTGACTGACGCATACAGTGACTGACGCATACAGTGACTGACGCATACAGTGACTGACGCATACAGTGACTGATGCATACAGTGACTGACGCATACTGTGACTGACGCATACTGTGTATGACGCATACTGTTACTGACGCATACTGTGGCTGACGCATACTCTGACTGACGCATACTGTTACTGACGCATACTGTGACTGACGCATACAGTGACTGACGCATACAGTGACTGACGCATACAGTGACTGACGCATACAGTGATTGACGCATACTGTGCCTGACGCATACAGTTACTGACGCATACAGTGACTGACACATACTGTGACTGGCGCATACAGTGTCTGACGCATACAGTGACTGACGCATACAGTGACTGACGCATACAGTGACTGACGCATACAGTGATTGACGCATACTGTGACTGATGCATACAGTGACTGACGCATACAGTGAATGACGCATACAGTGACTGACGCATACAGTGACTGACGCATACAGTGACTGACGCATACAGTGGCTGACGCATACAGTGACTGCCGCATACAGTGACTGATGCATACTGTGACTGACGCATACAGTGACTGACGCATACAGTGACTGACGCATACAGTGACTGACGCATACAGTGACTGATGCATACAGTGACTGACGCATACTGTGACTGACGCATACTGTGACTGACGCATACTGTGTATGACGCATACTGTTACTGACGCATACTGTGGCTGACGCATACTCTGACTGACGCATACTGTTACTGACGCATACTGTGACTGACGCATACAGTGACTGACGCATACAGTGACTGACGCATACAGTGACTGACGCATACAGTGATTGACGCATACTGTGCCTGACGCATACAGTTACTGACGCATACAGTGACTGACACATACTGTGACTGGCGCATACAGTGTCTGACGCATACAGTGACTGACGCATACAGTGACTGACGCATACAGTGATTGACGCATACTGTGACTGATGCATACAGTGACTGACGCATACAGTGAATGACGCATACAGTGACTGACGCATACAGTGACTGACGCATACAGTGACTGACGCATACAGTGACTGACGCATACTGTGACTGACGCATACTATGACTGACGCATACTATGACTGACGCATACAGTGACTGACGCATACTTTGACTGACGCATACTGTGACTGACTTATACAGTGACTGACGCATACAGTGACTGACGCATACAGTGACTGACGCATACAGTGACTGACGCATACAGTGGCTGACGCATACAGTGTATGACGCATACAGTGACTGACGCATACAGTGACTGACACATACTGTGACTGACGCATACTGTGACTGACGCATACAGTGACTGGCGAATACAGTGACTGACACATACTGTGACTGACGCACACAGTGACTGACTCATACTGTGACTGACGCATACAGTGACTGACACATACTGTGACTGACGCATACAGTGACTGACGCATACTGTGTCTGACGCATACAGTTACTGACGCATACTGTGACTGACGCATACAGTGACTGACGCATACAGTGACTGACACATACTGTGACTGACGCATACAGTGACTGACGCATACAGTGACTGACGCATACAGTGACTGACGCATACAGTGACTGACGCATACAGTGACTGACGCATACAGTGACTGACGCATACTGTGACTGACGCATACTATGACTGACGCATACTATGACTGACGCATACAGTGACTGACGCATACTTTGACTGACGCATACTGTGACTGACTTATACAGTGACTGACGCATACAGTGACTGACGCATACAGTGACTGACGCATACAGTGACTGACGCATACAGTGGCTGACGCATACCGTGTATGACGCATACAGTGACTGACGCATACAGTGACTGACACATACTGTGACTGACGCATACTGTGACTGACGCATACAGTGACTGGCGAATACAGTGACTGACACATACTGTGACTGACGCACACAGTGACTGACTCATACTGTGACTGACGCATACAGTGACTGACACATACTGTGACTGACGCATACAGTGACTGACGCATACTGTGTCTGACGCATACAGTTACTGACGCATACTGTGACTGACGCATACAGTGATTGACGCATACAGTGACTGACACATACTGTGACTGACGCATACAGTGACTGACGCATACAGTGACTGACGCATACAGTGACTGACGCATACAGTGACTGACGCATACAGTGACTGACGCATACAGTGACTGACGCATACTGTGACTGACGCATACAGTGGCTGACGCATACAGTGACTGACGCATACTGTGACTGACGCATACAGTGACTGACGCATACAGTGACTGACGCATACAGTGACTGACGCATACAGTGACCGACGCATACAGTGACTGACGCATACAGTCACTGACGCATACTGTGACTGACACATACTGTGACTGACTCATACTGTGACTGACGCATACAGTGACTGACGCATACTGTGACTGACTCATACTGTGACTGACGCATACTGTGACTGACGCATACAGTGAATGACGCATACTGTGACTGACGCATACTATGACTGACGCATACAGTGGCTGACGCATACTGTGACTGACGCATACTGTGACTGACGCATACTGTGACTGAGGCATACAGTGACTGACGCATACAGTGACTGACGCATACTGTGACTGACGCATACTATGACTGACGCATACTATGACTGACGCATACAGTGACTGACGCATACTGTGACTAACGCATACTGTGACTGACGCATACAGTGACTGACGCATACAGTGACTGACGCATACAGTGACTGACGCATACAGTGACTGATGCATACAGTGACTGACGCATACTGTGACTGACGCATACTGTGGATGACGCATACTGTGACTGACGCATACCGTGACTGACGCATACAGTGACTGACGCATACAGTGACTGACACATACTGTGACTGACGCATACAGTGACTGACGCATACAGTGACTGACGCATACAGTGACTGACGCATACAGTGACTGACGCATATAGTGACTGACGCATACAGTGACTGACGCATACAGTGACTGACGCATACTGTGACTGACGCATACAGTGTCTGACGCATACAGTGACTGACGCATACAGTGACTGACACATACTGTGACTGACGCATACAGTGACTGCCGCATACAGTGACTGATGCATACTGTGACTGACGCATACAGTGACTGACGCATACAGTGACTGACGCATACAGTGACTGACGCATACAGTGACTGATGCATACAGTGACTGACGCATACTGTGACTGACGCATACTGTGTATGACGCATACTGTTACTGACGCATACTGTGGCTGACGCATACTCTGACTGACGCATACTGTTACTGACGCATACTGTGACTGACGCATACAGTGACTGACGCATACAGTGACTGACGCATACAGTGACTGACGCATACAGTGATTGACGCACACTGTGCCTGACGCATACAGTTACTGACGCATACAGTGACTGACACATACTGTGACTGGCGCATACAGTGTCTGACGCATACAGTGACTGACGCATACAGTGACTGACGCATACAGTGACTGACGCATACAGTGATTGACGCATACTGTGACTGATGCATACAGTGACTGACGCATACAGTGAATGACGCATACAGTGACTGACGCATACAGTGACTGACGCATACAGTGACTGACGCATACAGTGGCTGACGCATACAGTGACTGACACATACAGTGACTGACGCATACTGTGACTGACGCATACAGTGACTGACGCATACAGTGAATGACGCATACAGTGACTGACGCATACAGTGACTGACGCATACAGTGACTGACGCATACAGTGACTGACGCATACAGTGACTGACGCATACTGTGACTGTCGCATACAGTGACTGACGCATACTGTGACTGACGCATACTGTGACTGACGCATACTGTGACTGACGCATACTGTGACTGACGCATACAGTGACTGACGCATACTGTGACTGACGCATACAGTGACTGCCGCATACTGTGACTGACGCATACTGTGACTGAGGCATACTGTGACTGACGCATACAGTGACTGACGCATACAGTGACTGAGGCATACTGTGACTGACGCATACAGTGCCTGACGCATACAGTGACTGACGCATACAGTGACTGACGCATACTGTGACTGACGCATACAGTGACTGACGCATACTGTGACTGACGCAAACTGTGACTGACGCATACTGTGACTGACGCATAATGCAGTGACTGATGCATACAGTGACTGACGCATACAGTGACTGACGCATACAGTGACTGACACATACTGTGACTGACGCATACAGTGACTGACACATACTGTGACTGACGCATACAGTGACTGGCGCATACAGTGACTGACGCTTACTGTGACTGACGCATACAGTGACTGACACATACTGTGACTGACGCAAACTGTGACTGACGCATACAGTGACTGACGCATACGGTGACTGCCGCATACTGTGACTGACGCATACTGTGACTGAGGCATACTGTGACTGACGCATACAGTGACTGACGCATACAGTGACTGAGGCATACTGTGACTGACGCATACAGTGCATGACGCATACAGTGACTGACGCATACAGTGACTGACGCATACTGTGACTGACGCATACAGTGACTGACGCATACTGTGACTGACGCAAACTGTGACTGACGCATACTGTGACTGATGCATAATGCAGTGACTGATGCATACAGTGACTGACGCATACAGTGACTGACGCATACAGTGACTGACACATACTGTGACTGACGCATACAGTGACTGACACATACTGTGACTGACGCATACAGTGACTGGCGCATACAGTGACTGACGCTTACTGTGACTGACGCATACAGTGACTGACACATACTGTGACTGACGCAAACTGTGACTGACGCATACAGTGACTGACGCATACGGTGACTGATGCATACAGTGACTGATGTATTCAGTGACTGACGCATACAGTGACTGACGCATACAGTGACTGACGCATACAGTGACTGACGCATACAGTGACTGACGCATACAGTGACCGACGCATACAGTGACTGACGCATACAGTCACTGACGCATACTGTGACTGACACATACTGTGACTGACTCATACTGTGACTGACGCATACAGTGACTGACGCATACTGTGACTGACTCATACTGTGACTGACGCATACTGTGACTGACGCATACAGTGAATGACGCATACTGTGACTGACGCATACTATGACTGACGCATACAGTGGCTGACGCATACTGTGTCTGACGCATACTGTGACTGACGCATACTGTGACTGAGGCATACAGTGACTGACGCATACAGTGACTGACGCATACTGTGACTGACGCATACTATGACTGACGCATACTATGACTGACGCATACAGTGACTGACGCATACTGTGACTAACGCATACTGTGACTGACGCATACAGTGACTGACGCATACAGTGACTGACGCATACAGTGACTGACGCATACAGTGACTGATGCATACAGTGACTGACGCATACTGTGACTGACGCATACTGTGGATGACGCATACTGTGACTGACGCATACCGTGACTGACGCATACAGTGACTGACGCATACAGTGACTGACACATACTGTGACTGACGCATACAGTGACTGACGCATACAGTGACTGACGCATACAGTGACTGACGCATACAGTGACTGACGCATATAGTGACTGACGCATACAGTGACTGACGCATACAGTGACTGACGCATACTGTGACTGACGCATACAGTGTCTGACGCATACAGTGACTGACGCATACAGTGACTGACACATACTGTGACTGACGCATACAGTGACTGCCGCATACAGTGACTGATGCATACTGTGACTGACGCATACAGTGACTGACGCATACAGTGACTGACGCATACAGTGACTGACGCATACAGTGACTGATGCATACAGTGACTGACGCATACTGTGACTGACGCATACTGTGTATGACGCATACTGTTACTGACGCATACTGTGGCTGACGCATACTCTGACTGACGCATACTGTTACTGACGCATACTGTGACTGACGCATACAGTGACTGACGCATACAGTGACTGACGCATACAGTGACTGACGCATACAGTGATTGACGCACACTGTGCCTGACGCATACAGTTACTGACGCATACAGTGACTGACACATACTGTGACTGGCGCATACAGTGTCTGACGCATACAGTGACTGACGCATACAGTGACTGACGCATACAGTGACTGACGCATACAGTGATTGACGCATACTGTGACTGATGCATACAGTGACTGACGCATACAGTGAATGACGCATACAGTGACTGACGCATACAGTGACTGACGCATACAGTGACTGACGCATACAGTGGCTGACGCATACAGTGACTGACACATACAGTGACTGACGCATACTGTGACTGACGCATACAGTGACTGACGCATACAGTGAATGACGCATACAGTGACTGACGCATACAGTGACTGACGCATACAGTGACTGACGCATACAGTGACTGACGCATACAGTGACTGACGCATACTGTGACTGTCGCATACAGTGACTGACGCATACTGTGACTGACGCATACTGTGACTGACGCATACTGTGACTGACGCATACTGTGACTGACGCATACAGTGACTGACGCATACTGTGACTGACGCATACAGTGACTGCCGCATACTGTGACTGACGCATACTGTGACTGAGGCATACTGTGACTGACGCATACAGTGACTGACGCATACAGTGACTGAGGCATACTGTGACTGACGCATACAGTGCCTGACGCATACAGTGACTGACGCATACAGTGACTGACGCATACTGTGACTGACGCATACAGTGACTGACGCATACTGTGACTGACGCAAACTGTGACTGACGCATACTGTGACTGACGCATAATGCAGTGACTGATGCATACAGTGACTGACGCATACAGTGACTGACGCATACAGTGACTGACACATACTGTGACTGACGCATACAGTGACTGACACATACTGTGACTGACGCATACAGTGACTGGCGCATACAGTGACTGACGCTTACTGTGACTGACGCATACAGTGACTGACACATACTGTGACTGACGCAAACTGTGACTGACGCATACAGTGACTGACGCATACGGTGACTGCCGCATACTGTGACTGACGCATACTGTGACTGAGGCATACTGTGACTGACGCATACAGTGACTGACGCATACAGTGACTGAGGCATACTGTGACTGACGCATACAGTGCCTGACGCATACAGTGACTGACGCATACAGTGACTGACGCATACTGTGACTGACGCATACAGTGACTGACGCATACTGTGACTGACGCAAACTGTGACTGACGCATACTGTGACTGATGCATAATGCAGTGACTGATGCATACAGTGACTGACGCATACAGTGACTGACGCATACAGTGACTGACACATACTGTGACTGACGCATACAGTGACTGACACATACTGTGACTGACGCATACAGTGACTGGCGCATACAGTGACTGACGCTTACTGTGACTGACGCATACAGTGACTGACACATACTGTGACTGACGCAAACTGTGACTGACGCATACAGTGACTGACGCATACGGTGACTGATGCATACAGTGACTGATGTATTCAGTGACTGACGCATACAGTGACTGATGCATTCAATGTCTGACGCATACAGTGACTGATGCAAACAGTGACTGAAAGTTTTATTTAACTTTATTATCATCATATAAGTTACAGAACTTCTATAATGATAATCTGTAGCTTTTAATAGGAATATTCACAAACTGTTTCAAAAGGCGAAATCTATGAAATTATACCCAGGGTATAATTGTGTGTATTCCGTGCTGGAAAGATACGTCAACGTACGTTCTGGGAAAATTCATCTTTCAACTTTCTCCAATAAGTTTCAAATCATATATTATGAATAATAATAATTGTTGATGATATAATATATGAAATCTTGTTATATGATGAATACTACATCTGGCTATATGATGAATACTACATAATATATTAATTGAAATATTTTAGTTTTTGTTATTTATTCCTTTTCATCAACTCTTTAATTTGTTTCTAAATATTAGTAAACTTGAACAGTTAATTTAAATTGAATATCAATATAAATTTAATTCAATCTATTTGTCTATTTTGAAGTATACGATGTTCCTACCTGGGCTAAATAAATATTTAAATTATGACATTTGTCTATTAAGAACATATAATTAGCATTAGCTTCAATTACCAAATTAATATATATTTATTAAATAACTAATATAATTTTCTGGTATTTAATTTATCGTTGATGAAAGAATAGTAATATTATATACAAAAGAAATACCATGGAAGAGGTAGAAGTGTAGCTAACATTGATTAAACTACAGATATAGTTAAATTCTAATACGAAGTGAAAATTTAGTAAAAAGAGAAAATACATACATTTGATTCTAATATTTGAAGTAAAAAGAAATAATAAAATGAAAAATAATACATATATTCTATTCTAACAACTAAATAAAAATCATAGGGAAAAGAGAATAGATGCATACACTCAATCTAACAATAAAAATTTCTTCAACTTTGGTTTGAAAGATTTAGGAGAGAGATCCTTATTGAATCAGGGAGTTTGTTACTGATTGAGACGTACACCTGTACAATGCATACAATGTTTAGACTTTTCTCTGCTACTCTTCGGGATGAGAAATTTGTAGCTATTGCGTAAACGGTAGTTGAGTTTGTCACTAGAAGTAACCAATTTGGCATCGGGAAACGAGTCATAATTTTCAATATGAATTGTTTGGTATACATGAACAGAAACAACCAATTCAAGGTCTTCTATAGACAACAGTTTCATAATTATGTATTATTGTTCAGTAATCAGTATAATGATTATAGTTTAAACCATAAATCAAATGTATAATAACTCTTCTGCAGAACTTTTATCTGATTAGTTAGATAATTGGGGGCATGGCACCTTCTCGGAACCAAAGCATACATTGTATAGGTATACAGAAATTTTGAGGAATGGACTGACACGAAATGCCTGTATCCTATATTATATAACTCCCAAATTACGAAAAACATTACTAGTAATATCATGAACATAATTACCAGCAAGAGACGAATAGGAAATAACTCACCTCGATAAGATTATAGAATAATAATTATTATTTACTAAAGCAAACTCCATATTAATCAGATTACTCATGCCATTCATTTTCATTTTAGGTATCTTACAAGTAAATGTTGAGTCATTAGAAAAATGTAAAAACCGTACAAAATTAATACAATTTGGTAGATCCCAGGTTTTTCTTGGACCAATATTGGGACAACATTGGTCCGAGAATCATTGCTACTTGAGATTATTTATTTAAATAGTAAATGGGAGGAGCTCAATATTACTGCCCTGAAGCACAAAATGATTAACATTTTCAAATGTGGATGCAATATCATTAATTTTTACAAATTGTTCTCTATTCAATGGTGAGATAAGATCAACACCAATCATTTAGAAATACCACATACACCATAGTGTGATAAATTTTGTATTTACTGTATATATTCTACAATTCATGCACATAGGTTTCTCACAAATGTGAGAACACTCATTCAAAAATCAACGTTACAGAATGGATTGTCGATCATTGTAAAAGTTTTCCATTCAAACATTGCTAATTGAAGATTCAACGGAAGTTATTAATTGATATTATATTTAATTGGATAATATCCCATTATGCATTTCACTAAGTACTTTTATAGCTTTTCAAGGCTTATATAAGGTTTTACTAAATATTTCTTAAGAAAGAAGTTTTTCTGTTTGTACGGTTTTTATAATCTACCGTTATGAAAATAAGTAAATATTCGGAATGGATCATCTTTACAATTTATATTCTAATACAGGGTGTCCCAGAGTTATGTGACTTGAAAGAAACTATAACTATAACTCATAAAGTTTGAAAGTAGGATGTAAAAGAAATTCACCATTTAAAAGAGGATGAAAGATTGACTTCAATAATATATCTATATGCATGATACTGCAATTATTCTCTAATTAAATTATAGTTTGATTTCAACCTTTCATAATGGATATTTGAACAAGACACCATCTTACAATTATCTCATCAGTCAGTACGGTAGCGTAGCTGATGCAGAGAAACCTTTTTGTTGGGAAATTAAAAAAGAGTAAAGTGTGGCGAAACAACCTAACAACATTGTAGAATCTTAAATAATACATACTCAATAAATTAATGAATTCAGACTCAAAGAGTATCAAGGGTGATGAATAGCATTACGAGAGCACATGAATATTCAAGAGTAAATGAAGATATCAGAAATGAAAAATATTAAAACAATATAATCTACATAAATCAAGTTTTTATCCTCTTTCAAATGTTTTTTTTTTTTCATCTTACTATTAAACTTTTTGAAGTTTCTTTCGGCTCCCGTAACGCTGGGACACTCTGTATAATAATATATTACATATGCTCTATTTCATCCACCTGATTTCATGAAACTGAAATTACCTTTCAAATATATTATTAACGCTTCATAATGTCTCTGTATTGCAACTGAAGAAAATTAGGACGAATGGATGAATTTTCAGCTGACGAATTTCCCAATCACTATACTTTAATTTTTTAAAACATTTAATTTTTTCTTTATTTATTTTAAGTACCGATAAGTAAATAATTATTAAACGTGAAGAGCGAAAGTTCATTTCATCCGCAAGTGCAACTATAGAAATGAGTCTCAAATTTAACAACTTTAAAGATTTTGGAAACAAATATAAAATTTATTTCATATTTTGAGGGGTGCTAGGACATCGTCCTCGGACAATTCGTCACCGATAGAAAATAAAAGAGACATCGTATATAATATAATTATTACTCATTATAAATTAAAAATTGAATTATATTTTTTATTATAATTTCATTTTTTTACTGAGCTGGTCATGATTGCAAATATTTAAAAAAACTAATATTTTAATACTCATGTATTACAGGATAGAAAAACAAACTATTAACTAAAATTTCTAGGTCATAACAATGAAAATGTTACAATTCATGAATAAAATCACTGAAACAAGAACAAACTGAAACACAGTGCAAACCAATCATTTTGTTGGCAGTAAAGAAAATTGAATCATTATTGCAATGTTAATTTTAAAACAAAGTAAATTAGGTAAAAACTTTGCAAACTCTAGGCAACAATTTTCTGATTTGAGAAAAGAATTCATTACTATTGTTTGTAATGGAAAAATATTGTCTTTTAAAACAAAACAAATTGCGAAAATTTTATATTGTGTACAACGGTCTTCAAAAAAGATATTTATCATCTCCATCGTTATAATTGATTGCATTTAAGATAAGTTTATTATTTTCCTGTATTTTGTTTTTTTGATGGATTGCAGCACCTTAAAAATGTTGTTTAAATCCATATATTTGGAAAAAAGTGATTAGCGAACTTTTCAATGACGAGTGCATGGATTAATAGTACTGTATTTTTCAATAAAAATATAATTATTATAAAAGTGTAACTGTATAATGTTTATATACATTAATTTTATTTGTAATTAACGAAAAAATATAATTGAGTTAAAAGTGCATCATACCAACCACTTAGTTAATTGAATAAAATTAGTTCCCATTAAATTGATTCATATTCAGAAATTATAATCAAAGATATTATACTACAACAAGATACACTACTCTCGACAATTTCTGTTTTGAAAAGCGCCATCTGGATTGGAAAGCGGGAACTAGAAAAACAACAACATTTGGTGTGTTTAATAAAATTTTACTTTTATTTCATTCATCAATGAAGATTATTTTACTGGAAAATAAAGCTTTACATCGGTAGAATAAATACAGCTAAATAAAATAGAAACGAAGAGATGAGCAACACTAAATGTTATTGTTTCTTTAGTTCCCACTTTCAAATGCAGATGGCGCTTTTCAAAACCGAAAATGTCGAGAGTAGTGTATCTTACTGTAGTAAGATATCTTTGTTATAATTATATTATAAATGGTAACTCATTTATTTTCAATCAGCAACGAATTATGCGTTGACGAATTGTCCGGTCACCATCTTAATTAACCCTATAATCGCCCATCTATTTTGTTCAAGTTTCACCACTCATCTATTTCTATGGTATTGAATGACATATTTTCTTTGAGTTATCAGTACGATACTAAATGATCGAGGTGATTTTTAATTACTAATATATCTTTATTTATTTAAGTTGTGATAAAACAAGAAATTTTATTAAACATGTTGATGTTATAACAAAATATACGCTAAATAATATTCAAAAAATATGTTGACAAATAATATTTGAATGCTCATAACTTATTAACTAATGTGAACTATCGAATAAAGTTTGTATTCAGAGATACACTTTATTAAAACATATTTAGAGTTATACTATGTTAGACAAATCTTTAATTACATTATTGCAGATGCGATTTAAAAGAGACCTGTTAAAGAGATTCATCCTCCTTATCCCTCATGAGGTAAATATAGTATTTGCGTTATATGTGATGCAATTAAAAAGATGAAATTCACTGAAATGTAGATGACAACTTTTGTAGTCTCACACAAGGAATTTTCTGGCATGTTCGTGTACAATATTTATAATAGTGGATCAATACTAAGAGTGAATTTTTGTAACGTTATACAGTGTGCAGCACGTCTTCTGATACTAGCTGTGTTTTAAGTCGGTACAATTTCTAATTTGTGATACTGTATTATTTGATGCTTGTCGTCAATACTGTTTTAATAACCAAATGTTATTATTTTAAATATTGTATTGGATTTATCAATGAACAACTATTATTTTAGTATTAAATCAGCTATATTCACTAATTTACTGAAACTGATAAAGTAGGTAAGTACAAGTATGAAAATAGAAAAATTTGATTAAACCAAGCTAAAATATTCGTCTATATATATTCAATGAGGATGTCAAGGATAAATGAAGATGAATTGAATAGTGTTCTTGAAGTATGAGAAGCATATTCTTCACCCTCTACAGTTTTAAGTGATGGTGTACATTGTACTATCTTCAATTTACTTTAAGCGACTGAGGATAATCTGAGGTCTAGCCATGGACTGGACTGAGTAATCATTAAACTCCTGTAACGTTCCCTCTACGCCTTCTTTTATCTTAAAGTATTAGTAACCTCATCCACAAATGCTCACAATATTCCTCCTCCTCCCTGTTCTCATTCAATTTCAACATCCTTCTTTATCATCTCTTTGCAAGACGGGATATTGTTGTGTTTCGAGCAAAAGTTCAATCAAACAATTATTGTTCATTCGAGCAATTGTTTTCCGAGCAATTTTTTGAGCAATTGTCTTCGAGCAATTTACCAGCTTCCGTAGTAATTAGCTGTCTCCTGAAGTCTTCCATGTCCCAGAGCCATGCCACCACATCAGTCATTGCTTCATTTTCCAGTGCATAACCTGGCTCCAACTGGTACAGAGCATCTGCTACAGTCTCAGACCTTCTGGGGGCCCGAAAAAGGGAGTGAAGCCTAACTCTCCGAGCTTCCCTAAACTTATACATTCGTGTAGAGTTACGCTTTTCCCACCCACACATTTAATGCTCCCCTCAATAATAAACTTTGATCGTTTGTTTTCCTATTTTATCAAAATCATATATGAAATTGCGTTCTGCTCCCACACGTGTCTTCAGGGGTGTCTTTCCAACTACAGTTCTGCCATCCATCTCCACCACAGTTCCCATTCCTTTTATACTTACCCCCTTGCATTCATTTACTCGTTCTTTGCGGATGAAGGCTGAGAGGGAGAGGCTGCAGAGAATAGATAATGGGGTGTGGAGGAAGGTGCTGTGTGCACCATCGTATAATATATATTTGCACCAGTTGTGACACTCCAGGGTGAGGTAGGTAGCTCATCTATGGAAGCGAGGGACATGAAGGTTAAACTAAAGTTTGCCAAATATGTGTTGGGGACGAAGAATGTGGTGCTGAGGGCGGTGTTTGAGAGGATGGGAGCTGGAGGGTGGGTGTGTCCATGGATGAGGGTGGTAAACTGTTACTTCGAGGAACTTGACATGGGACGGGGGGAGCTTGGGGAGTTTTGGATGTGTGATATAGTGAAAAGAGTGGACGTATGGGAGGAGAATAGGTGAAGGAGAGAGTTGAACGGGAAATCATCACTTGTTCACTATGGGATGAAGGATGGAATAGGGGAGCTGGAGACAACAGCTGGGGAGCACAGCTGTTCTTCCGAGTGAGGAGCAACACTTTGAGGTTGGGGTGGAGGTCAGGGTTCTGGGGTAGTGAGGTTGGATATGGGGTGTGTGGAGCGGAGGAGGAGACATTGGAGCACTTCATCCTTGAGTGCCCGGAGCTGGAGAGAATAAGGCAGAGGTATGGGGTGAGAACGATAGAGGGGGTGATGGCATTTGGAAGTTTCGACAATGGGGGAGAACTGTAGGTTGTTGGAGGTGGCCTGGATGGCCAGAACGAGGTTCGTTGGTGAGTTGTCTGTGGGGTGAGGTGTGTTGGATGGGTGATGGGGGTTACGGCCCTGCGGAAGGTGCATGAGAGGAGGTGAGGTGAGTGAAGACGAGCTGGTGGCGATGAGAAGCCAGTACCGGCGAATTGATTCCAGTTCCAGGCACACTCTCTCCTCAACAATTTACATTCTTTCGACCACGCAGTTGAAATAAATATAATGAGTTGTCGACGTTGTCGTACAGTTCGATCAGTATGAATATTCTTATATACCATGATACAAAAATTTAATCCTGAAATATTAGAAGCACATATCTCACCTATTTTCACGTCCTACTATAATTATATTAGTGTTAGTACTTTAGTAAACTAATTCTCTGTGTGTTTAATTATCAATAGTTGGTAAATAAGAGTTTACCTCCATATAAATGGTATATATTCCCGAGTCTTACATTATACTTTCGAATTTCCTGTCTACACTCAAGGATTAGCCCTTTTTTCTATGTTCATAATGTTTTATTGATTTCTAAAAAGTGAATTGACATAAGAATGTCCACTATTTAATTATTTGATATTTACATCCATTTAAGCTTACTGCAAATTAACTTCCTTTATTTCATTAGTCTGTCCTTCAAGGTTTTCTTTACTGCGCAGTTCATTTCCAGCGCAAACTAAATTAATTTGATAGCGCAATTTTGATATTATCCTTGAAATTCTGTTATTTAACGAATTTGTTTTTATTATTTTAATGGAAATATAATGTATAATATTCACATTCAAAAGTTGAATTGATTATTTTCATATTGTCTTCAATAACTATTAGCCGTAATAATTATAATGCCATATTTATAGGTACTTGTGTTTCTTGCGAATTGCATACGATTTTTAAAAATTTCGAATATTACGTAAAGATATGGAAATTTATTCCTCATTAAAACTATAAAAAATACACTCTATGTTTATATATAGATAATATTATTATGAAATCAATAAATATTTCACAATGAAATAATAGGGCCATCAATAATTATGTGTCACTTTTATTTAATTAAAGATTGATTTTATATTGAACATTTAATTAAGTATAGATTTCAGTATTGCACAAGTTCATAAATGATACAAATAGCTTATTAATCCATAATCTTATTAAATAAATTAGAGTTGATCAACAATTTTCAAAGAATAATATTTAAATGTCCAGGTTTACATGTTGGATGCAGACATACAGGGAGAATTATTGGGTGACAATAATAATTATTGTATATTGATTAACCTTGAATTATTATACCGGTTATTATCTTTTCCCGTTTTTTAAAATTCGTAAGTATGTGTTTCTTAGTTATGTTACACGTAATTAGTCCTTTGAGAATTTTATTATTTGATATTACACTGTTTATAATTTATATTATTACTTATTAGAATTACTTATTAATTATTTTATCAGTTATTGAGCCCTCCCGAATTATTTATATATTTGAAGGTCCATTTTAATTTATTTATTAGTAATATGAAGCTATTTCGGTATAATTAGTCTTTAGTTTATTTGTAATTTAGGTAGGGGGTCAATAAAACTATATCAATAGTCCATTGGTTAGTCACTGTAGATATAGGTTTTATATCTGCCGGGCGGTACTCACGCTTAAACTAGTTAACTAGTGGGAGTTTAGAGTGAGTGCTGTTGACCCGAGCTTTCCCAAATTTCTTTACTATAGGTGATAAAAATTGAACGCTTAGATTTTCCCATTACACTGTCGTACCTGGTTAGGTTTCAGAATCCTATCCTAAGATAGAAAGGGTAAAAATATATGAAATTACTTCAATAATAAGTTATGCTTCCAAAACTGAGAGAACTTGATGTTATTTGGTAACCAATCTTTCAAATTTCTCGCGTAAGAAGATGTTGTATCGATTAACTAATTTACGGATTTGTCTCTTAATTGACGTTACTTCTAATTAAATGGTTCATAACTTTTTAATTGAAATACACGTTTCAATAATCTTTGTCGCAATTTGTGGGTTTAGATACTAGGTATCGAAATATCGACTTAAAATTTTCCAAAGGTAAGTAAATAGTCAGCTGTAATGGATGTTCTACCACCTAATTTTTCTCCCCTGTCAATTACAAATCCGATGATATAAATCTGATTATGAAACGTAAATTATTGAGAGGAAATTATTGTTTTAAATTTTGAATATCACAAACGTAACTTGACCCAAAAGTATTATGTTACTTTGAAATAATTTGTTATTATTAAGTAGTTTTGGTTTAATATCAAAGTAGAAAAACTATTGAAATTTATTTAATAATTTTCATCATGACCATTATTCGATATTTTAATTTGATCGTTTGATACATTATTCTGTTAAAGTACATGTTTTGTAACATTAGAGTTCGTTAATATCCCATTTACGAAAATTTGTTAACGAAACGTGCTGTCGACGAAACGTCTTTAGACGAAACATCTTTAGACGAAACGTCTTTAGACGAAACGTCTGCACACCACCTTGGCAGCCAACCCCCACAAGATATTACCAACTGCTATAGGTCTGATGTCCTCATCCTTTTGGGTTAAAGCGCAAATTGTGATCTCATAAAAAATTGATACAGCAAAATCAGGAACTTTTCCTCTCAAAATCGCATCCAAAAAATCTTGCTTAGTGGTTAAAAGACGTACTCCAGCCTCTGCAGAAGGATGTAACAATAAAGTCTTCAAATGACCTGGTCTGAAGTCCTCCGGTAGAAGCAGGACGGACAAAATTAAAAACCTTCCTAACAGTCTCTTCCAAAACAATTGGCACAATTAGAGAATTATCCGTAGGTTCTTGCATCACCAATTCTTGCAAGGCAGGCGGGTGTTTAAACCTCAACGCTCTGACAGTCTCTTCGTTTCGTTGGGCCAGACATCCGAAGATGACTCCTCACGAACTGCTCCACTCACGTCACCATCTGCGAGCTTAGCTGCCACTCTTTTCTTCAATTTTTGCAATTTATCATCGTCTGAAGCGTGTCGATTGTGAACGACTGGAACTATGGGTTCAGGCAGCGTAGGGCCTCTTGCCGATTGATTTTAGTGGTACGGGAAACCTTGTTAGCTTCTCTAACGCCATCTGGGCACTTTAGCCATAACTAGCAAAAGCTCATAATCCTTGTGCATGCTAATTGGGTGATTGCGTCAGCGCCTCCTGCAATAACCATTGGAGGACTCCGCCACAGCTATTACTGCTTCATTGGGAATCGTATTTAGGACTCTCAACCTGCTACAACAGCCACTAATGTACATCTCTAAATTCACCAGCTGATTGGGCCGCTCCTGTGAGTCATCGCCACACAAAACCATCTTTCAATAGCTGATGCCTGTGGAACCATCCAGAACACAGTGCCCAACACATTTAACAAGTTTCTTACGGTTCTTGCATGCGTCACATGAGCCACATACAACATCCCCTCAACCGTGTGCCCGTGAGAATTCAATGGTTTCAAGTACTCTGCAAACACTTGCAGACGTTCAGAGTTCGCCAGACAGACCAACGATTACTGACTTAGTGATATTTAAACCTCCTGCAACACAATTAAAAAAGGTTAACTTACCAGCTAAGTACAAAATTAAAAAGATTAAAAAAGATAAAACCGTTAAACTTGACAATAAAATCAACCTAAATTAAAAACACTAAATCATGGCAGTAACCACTATTTATTATATTGCACAAGAGATTAACAATTATAAAGTAAAGTCAGAGCAGCAAAGTACAGTCACCGGCTACTCGTAGGTGCTGACTAAGCGAAACACAGGTCTGACGCACGAGACAAATTAATGACAGTGACAGAGGTGTTTAAAATCAAAAACCTACTCCCATCACTTCTCAATAGAGATCAGTTTAACCAAATAAAAATAGTATTAATAATGACGAGATAAAATCAATTAACTTAATGAATAACAACATAATGAATTGACTACTAATACTGATTTATGAAATCAAATTTTCTTCCTTTACTACAATTTTTGTAGCTTTCTTTAATGTATTCGAAATATAAATATATAGTAAAGTGATAATAATCAGTATAAAACAATACATACATCTATTAATGAGCATCAGTAATAAATTATTGTTATTCCATACTCCAATACTGTAACTTCATAGGTATTAATAGGATGAGAATTTAAAAACATAATATTGTATCATTATCTAAGTTCACGCTCAAAATTAAGGTGTCTGAATATTATAGAAAACTTTAATAATTCACAGTGGGGACTGATAAAATTATATATACTTATATATTTATTCAACCAAAAGAGAAATTAGTTATTTGCCATCGTCAAAATATCGTACAGATGTTAGACTGAAAAGGAAATTTATGATAGAATAATGAGGTAATTTCCAGTTCGTAATTACACACCAGATGAAAATTTCAATGTGTTATTAACTTAATAATAAAAACGCATTGAAATATTGTATGAGAATATAGATATATAGTTTTGATTCAATTAAAACTTTTGTCTCCACAATGCATAAGTTTCGCACAATTTGCCAGTTTTGTAAAAATATTGTCTTTTAAATTAAATAAAAATAGAAATATTTTTTTCATGAAATTACATGCGAGAATGCGTTGCGCAGCTTTTAGGATCTTGAAAATGTGCGACAATCTCGAGATTGTCACACATTTTCAAGATCTTAAAATCGCGCAGCGCATTCTCTCATATAATTTCATGAAAAAAAAATTCACAATTTTTTTTAATTTAAGACAATATTTTCACATTAAAAACAAATGGAAAACAAATGAGGTTAATTCTAAAATTTTGGTAGAATGTTTCTTATCTCTGTAAAATTGAAATACCAGATATGTTCAAGTTCTCTTTAAAGTAACTAACTCAAGCTTAATTACCAATATATTAACAAGTTATTTTGTATAGCTTTAACTGTCTTATTTTGATGGAACGGACTAATTAAATGCACAAATAATTGATTATCTACTCCATCACTGTTGGTCCTGCTTCATACCCTTTACGTGCCTTGCACACTCTCGAGATTGTCGCGCATTTTCATTGATCCTAAAAATGCGCGGAGCATTCTCAAGATTGTGCAAATCGGCAAATGACACGTAATATTTATATATTTATATTTTGATGCTTGATGATAATAACTTACTAAAATTTTCACCCGAAGAACTTTCATCTGCCGCATGTGCTAATTTCACTTTACTCTATATAGGTATCATTTCATTTTAAGGGGATCGACCCACTTTCATTTGTAGACCGGTTGTTCTGAAATTAGCCAAGTATATGTACCTTTGCGAAGAAAATTAATTTTGATCATGTAACTTTTTCGATTTTGGCATTAGTTTTTGAGAAAATATAATTTTTTTTCACAAATTTCTAAAGAACAGAAATCTATAAGAATATATTTCTAGAAAAAAAAATGAAGACAGTTTTAGAATCCTCGTAACATTTCTAACAAAAGTATGGACGGATATTTTTCGTTTTCTTTGCCGTTTTCTTTTAATACGCGATTTTTGATAACAGACAATGAAATTTAAAAAAAACCTAGATTTTCGGTTTTGAAATGAGATAAAAAGAAAGAAATTGTGAAAATAGAAAAAAACGTCCATACTTTTGTAAGTTATCTTTCGAGAATTCCAAAACTGCCTTTTGTTTTCTTGTAGCGTGAAAACTCATTGACTTCTATTCATATATAGGTGAAATAATCACATTTTACAGGAGAGCCCAAAACGTACATATTTGACCAAAAGCGTATATATTTGACCAAAAGCGTATATATTTGACCAAAAGCGTAAATATTTGACCAAAAGCGTATATATTTGACCAAAATCGTATATATTTGACCAAAAGCGTATATATTTGACCAAAAGCGTATATATTTGACCAAAAGCGTATATATTTGACCAAAAGCGTATATATTTGACCAAAAGCGTATATATTTGACCAAAAACGTAAATAAAAGCCATAAACCTAAATATCCCCTTGTACCTTTTGAGCCTTGCATTGGGTGGGTTGTAATTCCTCTAGCCCCCAAAAAGTCGGTACATAACCGTACACAGCCTAACTTTCCTTTTACAATCAACAAAAAATAACTCATTATTTTTGACCCTCACTCTACCACCCTGTGCGGAGGGGGCAGTGTGGTTCTAGTTCTCGTAGCGCCCTAAAAATTTGCGACATGAAAGCGCACTACCTAAAGAATTTTTTTCCGCCAAAAAAATACATTAAATTTGATGGGTCGATAACCTTGAATGTCTTTTCAGCAAAATGTTAAAGCAACAAGGAAACTATTTGTTTAAAAAGCAAATAATTGATTTAGTTACTCAAGAGTGGAAGTATTAACGAGGGTTTTTAAAATCCTTACTTTTGAATACAAATCAGTGACAACAAATTCAAATAATTTATATTCAGATGTTGTTGTGAAATAAACTTGAGAAAAAATGTAATTGATTATAATCGTTTATCAGATATGACAATAGTTTGGAATATCTAAACACCAAATTTGTCATCTGTTTCTTTTCAATGTGGCAAAATGATAGCCATACTTTACGTAATTTCATAGGAGCATTAATTGTGTTCTTATTTTCTTATAAAGGCCGTACACAATATGCTTTGCGCAATATAAGCCCATAGGGCGCAAATCGAGCCAAATGATTGTAATTCTGAGAGTATTAGTAGCTATAAATCGGAGTTAATTAGCAAGAGAAGCTCTAGTAAAATGATGTGTTGTCTTGTACAGTCTTCTCTCGTTGTTCTTATTATTTAGTTTATATGATAGAAAGTAATTGAAGAAATAAATGTATGGTATTTTGCTTCCTACAAATTATACTGATTAACACCCTGTGATTATTATATTGTTCTTCAGGTAAAAGCATGCTTACAAAGTTGGCTAAATACACGATATCCGATATGATTCAAAATCAAAAAGATGTTCAGTTTTCGAAAGCAAGTGGCAAGGAAGGATTTATTCACTACACCGTGACATTCAGTTTTAATGACACTGTAGAATAGTACACTGAAAGAAACCTTCCTAGTCACTTACTGTTTAAAACGTATTGCATTCGTAAATTTTGTTATCTGCTGTGTTATATCTACTATTTTTTTTATCCTAATATGTACTATTCATTTAATAAAATCAATGTGGAAAGGGGTCAAAAGATATTTTGTTTGATTTTTTGATTTTTTCGAGTTATGTTTTGAGATTTACTGTTGATTCTGAATCTAGAAGATTAACCAAATAGATTTGTGTTAGTATGGTTGCAGTGCTTCAGTTGTTTACTTTCGTATCTTTTATGTAGCAAGCTGAACGAAAATGCATATTAGAATTGGTTGAGTTTGTTGGATAAAATGCTAAGATCTGAAATCCCGATTTAATTCATGGAATATCATAATTTCCGTTGAGCAAGTCGGTGTTAAAATCTAGTAAGAGTTCAGAGATAAAGTTACACTGGTTACAGAGACGAGATAAGAGGTGTCTCCTTCAAAATCATCTATGACCCCACCATAACTTTCTATCGGGTTATACGTCAAAAAGAGGAGCGTGTATGATGTAAAAAATAAAATAGATTGCATAAGTATAACTATTAGACTACTGGTAATAGAAATTTAGTTAAGATAATGGTAGGTATATTAAAATCAGTCTTCAACAGCCTTGATCAAATTTATTAGAATGTTATACCTTTTACTTCATGAAAATACTAAATATAACAATAATTTACAAGTTGATGATAGTAAATTTCTAACTCATTTCATATGCCCAATGCACTTAAGCTACAAAACCCTGCACTGCCTGAGACACACATCTGATGTAACTGCCATTGGATGGGCCGGAGTTGAAAGTTGCTGTGGCGCGATTTGTGGGTAGGATCAGCTTGACTCTTCTAGCGCGACACTTTTCGTATGTACACCCAAGTCTGGAAAAGAATATATGAACTGAAGAATTTTTAAATGTTTCAACTTTATGTCCCTGCTTATCTACATTTAATTTAACAATTTTTTTTTGTATTACAAGATTAAGTATTTTTTCTAAATCCCTTACAATGGTTCAATTGTAGATAAGAGAATACTAATAATAATATTGTCAAGAAAAATAATTGTTGTTAATGATAATAAAAATGTTTGGTTGGAGAACACTTAAAGCGGTTTCTAGAGACTAGGAAGATAAATAATAAATCAGGGCAAGGTCGCCTTTGTTAAGTCCAAGAACAACAAAACTGATCTTCGAGGTTTTCTTCGCTCTGTTTGCATGTTGTGAAAGTGATGTGAGAGGCTAAATGTGGAGGTGAAGAAGTTTTTGCCCCTCAAGTCCATATGTGAAGTGAGTGGAAGGACATGTGGTTTGTTTGTGTTCTGCATCCAGTGGCAATTTAAAGTGAAGTATTTGGTGTTATGTGAAGTTATCAGTACACATGTCATGTGACTAGGCCTTGTGAGTCTAAGTGAGTATGAATTATATGTAATTGCTTGTTGAGTGTCTTTGTGTTTTCTTTTGAGTATCCGTAAGTTGTGTGAATGACGTTCAGTTTGCTTTTGGCTCTATTTTTTGTTTATATTTTTTGAACGTCATTGCCGCAGTTAAGTGTAACTTGAAGAATTTCAGGTGTGTTGTTTACCAGGTAAGTTAGTATAGTTGAGTGTAATTTATATTTGAGAAATATTTTCAGCGGTTCAGTGGGTGATGAGCGTGAGGGAAGATCTATTTGCTGGGGACCTTTATTCTGTTTGCATTTAGTCAATTTAAGAGAAGTATATGGGTAAAAGTTGAGTGTAAACCGAGGCGTTTCTTGTGTAAACCGAGGGTGAGAGAACCGAGCACTGTGGTACACAGTCTATGTTGAGTTTACTTCTAGACCAGACAAATAAAATGGCTTCTTAATTTTAATATGAGTCGTTTGGAAAATTAATGTTTTAACAACTTGTTTATTTCAGTTTCATTCCTATATTATGACATATTTATTTATTTACTATATTTATTTAATTACTCTAGTTGCATGTACTTTCATTAAACTTCTATTTCCTTAACATATTTCATGACTGATTTTTTTTTAAATTGTGCAGCACTAATAGATTCTAGGGAAAACATTTTGACTATATTACAATTAGATAAAGAAATTTGATTTTGCAATTTATCATAATATGTTAGCAGTATATATTAGAACTATTCAACTATAAAATTATCCTTTCGACTTCCCGTGAGATTTTAATTTTTTAGAAATTAAGTCCGCATCAAATGTAACTAAATAATTGATATCACACTAAAGGTACTCATTAATGTGTCCCATATTTATGAGTGTTACTAGTTTAAAAAAGGTATAAGGTTTAGGTGTATCTTGAGTAGATAGTCTATAGGTAGATAATGATCAAAGTGTTAGATATGCAATAATAGTAATGTTAGTATTATTGACTCACTCGAAGACAGTTATATCCTGGATGGTCAAAGTGAAGATTGCATCATGCTTCAGTTGCAGGTCGCAGTAGAATCTTTGGAAAGTTTCTACAGGAGACTTCGAAGGAGGAAATAGTTTGGTCTTTATTAACTTACAATGAAGTAATTCAAAAATCATGCATCATTTTAATATTGGAAACGACTATTAAAATTGGTAGCAATTCCAGTCTGCCCGAAAGTCTTTAGAGCTTAATTGTGCCATGGAATATAATATCATTTGTTTGTAATGTACTATTCTTATTTTTCTGTACTGTATTTTCCCACGAAAAAATTGTTTCATTGTTTCATTTTTTTCATTAAATTTTTCTTATATATTATGAAATAGGATTCTATCATAGCTGGATTTTAAAAAAAGAATAAAAAATGATTAATCTGTTTTGCAAATGAGAAAAATAATAATATTTTTTATTTGTTTCATATTATTCTCTGTCACAAAATTCGTTTAGATAAAGAATAACACCGATTATTGTGACTTGAAGAAGATTATGGTTTCAATTGCAACTCATGAAATTAACCAAAAAAACTCTTAAATTCATATACCAAATTATTGGTATATGCCATATACCAAATTCGTATGTAGCTATATTCGAGAACACTTTTTCCTGTTCAATCACTAAATTTTTATATAGTTATTAATCAATGTGAATTGTAATAGCAGAATGCAGGTCTTACCTCAACAGTTACGTGACAGGAAGTGTTGCCAACTTGGGAGAATTCGTAGAAGTAAGTGTGGTCATAGAGAGTTGGTAAGTTGATGACTGTCCCTTTTACTGGACAGGTGCCACCGTACACAGCAGCTGGGGAATCAATTGAACTATATTTCAGTTACGCCTAGACTAACATTTATGTAAATCTTATTTGAATTAAAAGTAAGGTCATTCAACGGAAAAGGATACTTTGGCTTAAAAATGCATGGATGTTAAACTAACACAATTGCCCAAATAAACAGGATTTGATTTTACTTTTGTTGGCCATGCATACGTAGTTAAATATTTCTAGATATCAGATTCTATTTAAAACGAATATATGTAACGAAAAAACTCTTCCACAACATAGTTATGGTCGTATTGAGTTTTACGTATTTCATTACGAGTGATATCCATGTATGTTTGAAGTGGGGAAATAGTTAGACACTATTTTTGGATCACATGTAGTGTATTCACCCCAGTCACGTTTGGGGTGCGATTCTACATGTGTGAATTCATAGAGTGACTATTCTACATGTGTGAATTCATAGAGTGACGATTCTACATGTGTGAATTCATAGAGTGACTATTCTACATGTGTGAATTCATAGAGTGACTATTCTACATGTGTGAATTCATTGAGTGACGATTCTACATGTGTGAATTCATAGAGTGACTATTCTACATGTGTGAATTCATAGAGTGACTATTCTACATGTGTGAATTCATTGGGTGACTATTCTACATGTTTGAATTCATAGAGTGACTATTCTACATGTGTGAATTCATAGAGTGACGATTCTACATGTATGAATTCATAGAGTAACTATTCTACATGTGTGAATTCATAGAGTGACTATTCTACATGTGTGAATTCATAGAGTGACGATTCTACATGTATGAATTCATAGAGTGACTATTCTACATGTATGAATTCATAGAGTGACTATTCTACATGTATGAATTCATAGAGTGACGATTCTACATGTGTGAATTCATAGAGTGACGATTCTACATATGTGAATTCATAGAGTGACTATTCTATATGTGTAAATTCATAAAGTGACGATTCTACATGTGTGAATTCATAGAGTGACTATTCTACTGATGGAAATTCTTGGGGTGACAATTCTACAGAGGGTCTCTATTTTTCAGATCATTTGAGCAGACAATTTGCAGTTCAACTTGTCTGAATATTAGGTAAGTCGTCTTTTTTCGTAACTTACCTCTCTCTTCAACGCCAAAATTTTCACTGACTTCTGTCAAGGCCTTTCCGTTAATGGAAGAAGTTCCTAAGAACTAAAAATAAAAACTGAATATTAATATTTGGAGTGAAATCAATTTGCTAAAACCATTACCGATTTTCTGAACTTATTAAAACTTCACACTGATGTAAGTTTATGCAATCTTATTTAACGCTACTGTGTAATTCAAACGAATAGTTAATTCAATTCATCAAAAACCTGTTAATAATTCATTCATATACATATCAGCAACTTCGAAATTTCCTATCAGAAAAGATGAAATAACATAATTCAGCTATAATAGGATTATCGGACTAATGAAGTTGATATTATGGCAGTGTTTGTAATGTTTCAGTAGCAATCAAATTCTAGATGGTGAAAGACTATAGGAAGAGAATTATTGAACTTACTAGAAGTAGGACGAAATATAATGACTCCATTACGCAATTACTCAACAAATATTCTTTGATGAAATGTAAGAATGGGGATTTACGTCATGTAGACTGACTGACAGTTATAAGCTGTACCACCCTAATTGTGAAGAATAGTTATAGTGAGCTTATTCAGTTCTCAGGTCCTTTTATAGCATTTGGCTAGTGACGTACCGGAAAACCATATGCAAAATTTAATTGACAAAAACAGATTAATCAATTAGTAATTCATAGTTCATCAAATTTATAAAGTGCTTATCAAATTCTGTACATTTATCAAGGTTACTTGTGACAAGTCTATTGAGCTTGCATGATTTGCAGAATTGAGTGATGATATGAAAAACTATCAAATTACCACTATTGAGAACACATGTCAAAAAGTGATTTGGACCTACATAATTAAGGTCAACTATTTACATATTGGCAACAGCATAATTTAACATCTAATTTCAGTTTTTTTTCCAGTACAACCCTACTACTAAATGTTTACAATGACTATTAGGGTTCACGGGAAACGGACTATTCCCAGCCGGACTTTTCTCCGCCAGGACTATTCCCCGCAGAATTTTTAAATTTTAAAATTTAAACTCTGGAAGATGATTTGATATTGCAATTATTTATTCAATTTTCGAAAAAAAAAATTGACAAAAAGATCTGCTGCCACGAAATTGCATGCCGAAGTCGGCTGTCTCAAATAACATAATCACCCCCAACTCCTTGAACCGAACCCGTTTTCTATTGGTTTCTTCTCGATAATTATTGTCATTGGAGAATTTTACAGAAATTATGTGGCAATAAAATTATTCTGAAACCTGACTACGTGAAAAGTCTTGATTTAAGGATTTCTGCACTCTAACTTAAGTAGGTATTCCAAACCACAGTAAGATTTTTTGGAGCTAGTTTGGTCTGATAAAATAATGCATTAATATTTTTATTTGATAATTTTTCTGTTTAAGAATCTTTGATACAAAACAAACAATATAGACGAGATATATTCTCAATAAATTGTATTATTTGAATTTAAATAAGATTCAACTTAAAAATCAATAGAGCTATATATTTGGTTGACAGACACTTGGTCGAAAGACATTTGGCCAAACGGACGTTTGGTCGAACAGACATTTGGCCGAAAGGACAATTGGCTGAAATATCTTTATTTTGAAAGAATGGGATAGTAATAGTATTTAATATAATAAAGAAAATAACTTTAAATAACATAATGATCATTATCAACAATTTCAAAAGTATGATGAGAAGCTTTCTTCCACCCCTTATATTTCCGATGAAATCCATAATTAGGAAAGAATTCAAATTCAATTAGGAAAGAATTCAAAGAATTCAAATTGGCAATGTATGCTTGCAGTTTGTAATACGGATACACATTATGTACACTTTAAATAAAATTAATTTTCCTATCTGTAAAATAACATAAAGTTCGATGGAAATAAAAAAAATTATTTATCGAATAATTAACCGAATATGAATACACATTATGTACACATTAAAATTTAATTTCCTTGTATAATATCATTTAATTCCATGGGAATAAATATTATAATCAAATTAAACGGAGGCTGCAGTTCGTAATATGGATTTACATTGAATAAAAGTTTTTCGGCCAAATGTCCGTTCGGCCAAATGGCCATTCGGCCAAATGTCTTTCGGTCAAGTATCATTCGGCCAAGGGTCTGCGCACGATATATACATATGTTAATTGCCTTTTTAAGTTATAAGTTTAGTAGGATGTAGTTAATACAAGAATATTTAAAAAAAAAACGTATTTCTATACTAATGCTTTGCATATGTAAATGGTATATAACTATTTGAGGAAATAAAATTTCATATCCCTGTATCCTTTATATATGCTAATAAATTCTAACCAGATCGCATGCCGAACCAAAAGTCCCCGTGCAAAATGAAACCCCGCAGTCAAATTCCCCGTGCAAAGTACCCTCCGGACAAAAAACTCCCGTGACCCCCCCCCAAAAAAAAAAACGGACAACCCCCCCCCCCCTCGGAAAAAAACAAGCAAAAGACACACGGTCGATATAAATGGCTTAATTCATTTTTATTAACATATTCTAGATAATTGAATGCGAACCAATTACATTTTCGCCAAAAAAATATGACAAAGTTTTAGCAAAAAAGGTACTGCTATTTTATAGTAAAAAATGTAAAGTATACATTTTGTCACTATCGAGCCCCCTAACGCCCCTTCCAACTGGACCGCTAACCTAACCTTAGGTGCGCTATATCGCTTACATTTATTATATACAGTAATTTTATTAATTTAAAATTAATGAGAATTAAAAAATGAATTAGGCTATTTATATCGACCGGGTTTTTTTTGCTTGAGAGGTTTTTGTCCGAGGGTATTTGCACAGGAGAGTTTTGTCCGAGTTACTTTTTGCACGTTTTTTTTTATATACTTTTTGGTCCTGTCACCCCTGTAAATGACTCTCAGATCACATACCAAACTGGCACCGTTTTTTAAAGGTATAAATATTAAATATATATATATTAGATAAGATGACAGGTCAAAAATTCATTAGTGCTCTGGAAAAGCATAAATTTGTACAAGTAGTTAATAAATCATCTTTTTAAAATAGCTGAAAAATAAAATAATAAATTCAGGATATGACAAATTATAGAGTTGGAATAACTGAATAAATCGAAGCTGCTTAGAGTACCTTGCAACATTTGGTAATCCCTTAGTATTGCAATAATGTTTGTACTTCTCCTAATTATATGCGAAAATACTAAAGCACAGTCTTAAAATTGAACGAACAATATGGGCACATACGGGAATCAAATTCTGTTAATAAAATGCGTCTTCTATTGATAAATTTTTGTTTCATCAAAATTTCAATTTGATATTTTATTAGGCAGGTTGCTCAAATATTGTGTCCAATATTGAGGCAATATCAGTCCCAATATTGCCCCAATACACGGATTTGTAATCTTGAAGCAATATTGTGTACAATATTGCCCCAATAAACGGATTTGTAATCTTGAAGCAATATTGTGTACAATATTGCCCCAATATTAACTAAAATATTGCCCCAATATCGACTATAATATTGGGAGGGTATTGTATTTAAGTACTACACAATATTGTGGCAACATTGGGTTTGTTATTACTCCAATATTCTGCCACATCATATAGCTCAGGGACACTCATAGTTTTCTATGATTGAAATCTTGGAGAGAACTATAGTCTTTGAGGGATAACAAGGACAAAATTCTTGACGTATATCGTTTTCAATAATTTTAACATAGAAAATACTTAATAACTCAGGTGAATCTCATAATTCAGGTCCTTCATTACTTTAGTACGATGTATCTATTAATAACTAATCTAAATAGTAAAATAATTTTATCTTTCTACATTTTTGTAATTTTATATTCCTATCTTATTTTGCTTTATTTTTATTACCAATTAGTAAGATGCATTTCCTCATTCTATTCCATCACCCACGTGATCTTTCTGAATCACCCGCACTATTCATGTAGTTGGATGAGGTTCGCAAGAATTGTGTGATGCGCATGAATCAACTTCATTTTTACGATCATGAATATTCTTCTCTGAAAATTTTTCATTTCGGTTTTAGCCCTAAGATTTACCTGAATTTTTAGCTATTATTCTTTATTAATCATCCATTTTTTCTGAATATACTCAATTCATATCTCAATTCATCATGAAATCTCTCAATCCTTAATTGCCCGAACTAAGATTCAGCTTATAGACTTCACTACACGTGAAGTACGTACTGCAGTACGTACATCAGTTACTGTTGGCCAATCACAGTCTGCTAAATTGTGTGTTGACTTATTAAAAACATGCCATAAACTGAACGCTGTTCAATTTTGATTCAATATACATATGAGGAATAAAATTTTCTATCCATGCCTATAATGATAATTAAGATTGGTCATATGTCTCCAAAATTGAAAAATTAAGTATTTTCTCACCTGATGTAGGTGTCTAATAGTTTTCAACTGTCTTTTTAAGTGAAAACAATTAGAGACAATCCTACATCTGGTAAAAAAATACTTGATTCTTAAATTTTGGAGACATTTGACCGATCATTATTATCATGAGGCATGGTTAGAACTAGGTATTAGAACTAGGTACTCATTCATAATAATGAATGCTTATGTCACTGAATGGTGATTGAAAGTAACTTTGTTATGGAACCACTTTACTTTCTGACAGCTTCTAATTAAAGGTCCCCCATGTGCAACTTCCTTTCGATTTCAACGATATATCACCTTATAGCAGAGGTGGGCAAAGGCAGCACTCAGTGCTCTTTTGGCACTCAGAGCAGCACTCGTGCCCAGCAGGAAAACGGTGATTTTTTTCTTCCAAAGAAAATTTAGAGTTTATAGCCATGATTGCTTTAGAAATTACAAGGATAACATAGAAGAGGATGGTCAACTAATTGAAGAACAGTATATTTGTAATGACCTTGATACTTTGATAGTCAATTTTATCCGTTTAATAAGGTATTTTTTGTTTATTGTTACAGTAGTTCCGGTGTTTAAATTGTTTACCTCTGGCTCTTTTTATCACATCAGTTATTTTTTATATCTTTCATACGGTTGTCTAGGGACACTCTAACACTGCTAATAATTTGTGCAATCATTTTTAAGTCCCTCTTTTTATAAGATAGGTAGCCCTTATCATTTATCCTGTGATTTTACGAGTTACTTATTATTACTCATGTAAGATAATTGATTTATGTTTTTATAATGTATTATTTTCATATGAAAAAAATAATATTGTATATCATTTATTAATTCCTTTTAATGCAAATGATAAATCGACTACCAATATATAAGTGCAAAATATGTAACATTTCACGTAGTTCGATAAAATCTACCACCTCATTATAATTACTCAGTATCCCCTGCAATTCAAAAAAACGAAAAGAAAATGTTAAAGGCAGTGAGATTTCAACTTTCGGCACTTAAAAACACAATATGTGCCCACTCCTGCCTTATAGTCATGGTTCAACTCTAAAGCTAACATTTAACCCCTAAAATGAATTAATTAATTCCTTAAAATCAATAGTTCACTATTTAATGAAGTATTTGTTCCTGAAGTTGTTGCTTATTTATATGAGTAGATTTACTCGTTACATATTTTTCTATTGGAATTGCATATTTTATGCATAATAATTCTGTCATATATTCATATGAAAGTCGGCACAACCTTATTGATAATTATTGTTCAAATTTACCTAATTATTATGGAGATTTGTAAAAAAATATTCAACCCAAACCTTATAAATGTTCCCAAATGAAAAATCATCCACAATATTTCAAGTACGCAAGATTTATTATTCTTCCATTTATATGCAAGAATTTGTATATCGATGCCATATTTTGCATACATGAATATGCACGCTCTATGCATATTTTCCGCAGGTTTTGCATATATATGCAAGGATTCACTTGCCCAACCCTAGAGATAAATTGAAAGTTCCAATCTAAAACATTTCGCTTTTAATGATACCAATTTCCTGGCAGAATATGTTATGAAGACACAAAATCAACGAGAAAGAAAAGAGACCGAAGATTTCTTTCAGTTTTTAACCAGAAAATATTCCTTTCAAAATATAAAACAAGAGGTCAAAATAATTACAATAATTTCAAACAGCATACAAGTTTGGAGAAAGTACGACCTATATGGCATGTAAACTTCTATAAAAATTAATTTTCACTTTGAATGAAATTTTCGACGTGAACATTTTGCCATTTTATTAATTTATCTTGCACGAAAAAAATTTAAAAAGTTGTTTAGTAATATACCTATACCGAAAGAAGTAGTCATCAGTAGGGATGTGACATTGTACATACAGGCAGTTATGTGCATATATTTCAAGTGCATTATATGCACGTGTGAATGCATATGCTAACCGAGGAATATGCACTTCTTGGTCAATATTTAACATGTAAATGTCTAACCTATGCCTTTTTCTAATGGGGACCCCTGCATAGAAAACGATTTTATCTGTGGACCTAAGTATATTTTATCAAACTAATTATTTAAATTTAAAAAGTTTGTAGGTGAAATAATGGAACTACAAATGTATTTATAAATTTATGACACTTCGTATTTAGTAAATACTTTAGGTAGTAACTAATAAATAAATGAAAACAATTACTTTAGGGAGTTTTACTATTCGAACTAATAGCACCTAGGTAAATAATTTATGTAAGTAATTAAATAAATTAGGTATAAAATTTATCAATTAAAGACTGATTATAGCAGTCTTTAGCAGTCGTTGCTTATAGCTGGGGATCCTTTAAAGGAAACCGCTGGTCTAACAAGACGATTTATGATTTTCGAGTCATGACTAAAGTAATGAACGGAATGTGATATATGAATGTAGGATAGCTAAGAAGACTGAATTTGGCTGATAGGTTTTTAACTTAGTTATTGCTCATCATGTTTGTAGTGATATAAAACGGATGTTTTCCCAGTACAAAACTACATTAGCGGATAATTTAAGAAGATTCTCTTTTGAAAACCTGAAATACCATTTAATAATGTGAATTACTACCACTGTTTGAAATTGAATGTGTACATTGTGTAGGTTTGAAATTGAATGTGTACATTGTGTAGGTTTGTAATTGAATGTGTACATTGTGTAGGTTTGAAATTGAATGTGTACATTGTGTAGGTTTGAAATTGAATGTGTACATTGTGTAGGTTTGAAATAGACTTACTATTAAAGAAGTCTAAATTTAAAACAGTTTTTTTTTATTTTGTTTTCAAACGTTAAACATTTCGCATTAAAAATAATAGCTATAGACTTACATCTTCGTTTTATTGTAAGTTCCATTCAAACCTCCAAAGTACATTTACATTAAAAACATACCTATATAGATTAACGTTATTTCAAATTCCGTAAATAACTTAGAGAATATAATATGCACACTATGTTGAATGAATTCTGGATTATAATATGTATATTGGTTCAGCATATATGCCTATTGACTTTTTGCATATTATATATATATGCAGAAATAGTCTGCATATATTTTATGCTGCATATTGTCGCATCCCTAGTCATAAGGTAGCTAATTTTACGAAACTGATGGATGCGAATACGAAGCACATGCAAAGTGCAATCAAAAGATAAAAATAAATGGATCCAGTTGGAGTCTAGGGAAAAAATATAAAAAGCAAACAACTTTGTACGTTCAGTTCAACGAAATACAATGTGCTAAACTGCTATGTCTAGGGATGTGACAATATGCAGCATAAAATATGTATTGTTTTTGACGTGATATGCAGCATATTATTTGCTTATTTCTGCATATAATATGCAAAAAGTCGATGTGCATATATGCTGAACCAAAATGCATATTGTACAAATGCATATAATACGTATGCAAAAAGTCAATGGGCATACATTCATATATCACATTCTGTCCATTACTTTAGTCATGACTTGAAAATTATAAACCATCTTGTTAGACCAGCAGTTCCCTTTAGAGATCCCCAGTTATGAGCAGCGACACTAAGTCATTAAATGGTAAATTTAAACAGTTTTGCGTTTAATTACTTAAATAAATTATATACCTACGAGCTATTATCTTTCATATTTTTCTAAGATAATCTATTCATTTATTTATCAATTACTATGAATGTTTACCAAATACAAAGTGTCAAATAAATTTATTAATGCACTGGTACTTTCAATATTTCAATATTTAATTTGATTATTTATACTTGGGTCCACAGTTAAAATTGCTTTCTATATGCAGGGGTCCCAAATGAAAACGGCATAAGTTAGATATATTTACATGTTGAAAATTGACAAAATGCATATTTCTCGGTTAGCATATGTGCACACATGCATATTATATGCTCTTGAAATATATGCAGAGAACTGCATATATGCAATATGCACAATGACACATCCCTACTTATGTCTATCGAGGACAGTCGTGCATGTATCCAAATATGCGCGTATATAGTAAACTGAACATACGCGCAGAAATACGCATTTCTAAGAGATACTTAATAGGGTTGTGACAATATTCTTTTATCATAAAAATATAATCTCGAGCATATTTTAAATAAAAAGCATATTCTTTTTGTTAAAACATTCTTTTTATTAAAAATTGATTCTTTTATTAAAAAGTAATAAAACACATCCTTTTCAACAATATATAAAAAAAATCATGAAACTAATGTATTTCTTAGTTCAGAGATATGCTATATAACTAAAGAATATATATTTACAAAAAAAAAACAATAGAAAGTAAGTATATATGTAGGTATTTTAGAAGACTGTTGCCGAACAATACATGCCAAAATTATTGGAACATACACGCCGAATTGAGGTTCATTTTTAATAAATAGAGCATAAAAAGCATAATTGAGAATAAAAAGAATAAGAATATAAAGCATTTTAAGGAATATAAAGCATATTTCAGAGCATATAAGAATATATTTAGAGCATATGAGAATATATTTCGTGAGAATATAAAGCATATTTCAAAGAGAATATTGTCACAACCCTACTAATTAAATATGCCAACACAGGTTTTTAGTGCATTAAGGCCTCCATACACTACACGAGCCGAAACCAGGGCCTCAGGCTCGCACGAGCCTGCTTTGCTCGGGCTTTCTGCCTCCCCACACATATACAAGAGCAGAGCATTAGTGTGCAAGACTTCTCCAATTCAGATTAACTATTCAAGATTGCAATTTGCTTAATTGCCAAACAACCTCGAAAAAGGTTTTGGTTGTTGAAGAGGGGAGAATTATCTCCTGGCCAGTTAATTCAGGAATTGAGACTAAAGCCTCGAGACTAAGCTAATTACTTGGGAATGGATGAATCAACGAACTTTGAATTGCTATCAATGGTGACCCTCTTATATAAAAAGGATACATTAAACACTTTCTGAAAAATGAAAATAAATTATAAACTAAGGTCAGCTCGGGCTATTTTACCACCACACACTACCCGAGCCGATCTGCAAACCAGGTAAAATATCTTTAAGTGACAGATCAGCACGAGCAAAGCCAAGAGCCTGATTGTGCGGCTCGTTGCTAGGCTCGAAGATGCCCACACACTACACGAAATGGCTCAGGGTGTAGTAGCCAAGGCTCTGCTCGTGTAGTGGGTTATATGGATAGCGCTATACAAAAAAGTTACTAAATAACTAACTTTCATTAGTGGTTTATTTGAAGCTTATATATAATTTTACTTTGAAACAGAAATTTAAAATGTAGATTCCCCAATTAAATTTATGGTTGGAGCGGACCTTCAAAAGTAGCCGTACGAAGGAGATTCCACTGGCGAAATAAATAATAAAAATGGAAGTAAAATCCACGATATCAATCACCACACACACACTTCACGCAAAAGGAACTTTGTATTTTCAGAAAATTAAGAAAGTTAGCGGCAAGTTTTTCTATATGGAATCTTAACTTATTTCTTCCATATTAGTGAATTCCTGTGTAAAGTCAGCTTAGTTTAGTTAACAGTTAAAGGCTATCTCGTTCAGTTAATATTGGTGAATAGAGACTAACCTTACTTAAATAACATAAAAAAACCTCTTGGTCTTTGAAGCTGAAAGTAATATTTAAAAACTAATGCACACGTAAAATATAAAGCCTTTTCCAATATTTCGAGACGCACCAGTTCCCTTCAATTTATCTAAATTGTTCCAGGATAAGAGACTGGCTAAAAATGCTATTTAAGATAATGTTAAGATTGAAGTTTTACTAAAGGAATCCACAAAACTCGAATTCTGATAACGTTTTATTTGAATAAACCTCCTTAAATACAATCTGATTTAAAACTTAAAGACTATTTATACAAGTTCCAGCTTTGAACAAATTTGATAAGACATAGGCAGGTAAGTAAACTAATCTAGCGCGTAATCTTTCCTCACTTAGCGCACTACTCCTTCCCTAGATCCAGTAGAGCCTTCAGTGTGAGAATTATTTCTTGAAGGTCCTCCATCTCTCTTGTAAACGTAAACATAAAATGAGAGAGCAAGAATACTGAGCACGCACCCCAACGTAGTCAGTGCCTGCATCCATGGAAGCATTATATGCTCCGAACCTGTCGAAAAGATAGCATTAGTTGCCGGCTGTATCTTATTCCTGAATTCTTTAACCAGTACAGAAAGCATTTAGTAAAATACATTTTAGTCTATGTAATCAAAATTTCACGTATACGGAAACAAATAATTTTAAATTGGATAAATTTAATGGTGAAGGGAATGAACATCTTTAAATAATGAACTCCCAAGAACCTACATAGCCATGAACCATGTTCCAGAACTGGATGTAATGTTAACACCGAAACATCAAAATCATTCAAACTCATATTAATAATATTCTCAGTAAACTACACTTTTCCGCTTTCATCAACTAGTCATGGAACCTCAAACAATATTTCACTTAGTAAAAGATCAGCACATCAATATCAAAAATGTACTTACTCAAACTGAAGAAGTTAAACCTCGCCAATATGCTAATGATGGCTACAGGAAGGATACATCCACATATAGATAAGAGTAGAATAAGCATCAAGTATCCTTCATGTGAGCATAGTCTTGAACAGAAGTTCCTTGCGCCGCAACAACCACTGCGTTCCGATGGCGGAGACTCTGTACCAGTGAGAACATCAGTCTCTAAATAAACTTCGGGACGATTGTGTTCAGAGGTGGAGCTTTCCCTATCGCCATCTAATTCATCGATTCTGACTTCTTTAGACATTTGGCTGCTTCTCCTTTCATCAGAACTTAGTACCTCCGCATCACTATTACGTCTAGTATGAGATTTAACAGACATTTCAAGAGTCTATGTTTTACCTTTATATAGCAATATTGAATCTATGGGGACAAAGAAATTAAAAACCTATACACAATAAAAATATTGAATCTGCAATCATCCGCAGAGATATTACATTTTTTTAATTGTAATTATTTAGGTATAAATCTAGGGTCAAGCAGGTAAATTGAGACTCACTGACTAACTGCGACCTCTTACAGCAGAAACGTCATAAATTCAAAACACGTTAAAACAAAAGTTAATAAATTAAAGCATGCACTATGCTTATCTTGATCTAGCTATGCAAAATTTTACATAATTTCGGTTCAGAATGTTTTAGAGACTATCTTGAGAAGGCCGCAATTAAAAATTAAAGGGCCGCAATTTACCTGCGTGACCCTATTCCTAATTTTATCAAGCAGCAATAAAGGTTCTAAATTTCAACATTACAAATAATCTAATCTAAACTTTATCAAACTAAAAATATATCAAGTTCCGCACTGTCTGCAGTACCTTTCATTATAGTTAGAGTTCCCCACTAATTTTTTTATTTTACTCCTATTATTCATTAGAGTAAGGTTACCGATCACAAAAATGCAAACCATTTCAGATTTGGTTACATTTGTATCATAACATGCAACTGTAATTTAAGTTATTCTCGTGATTTCAGTTCTAACCTCAGAATTTCATGCGAAGAAAAAGTATCCACTGAATCATGAAAAATTCAAAACTATAAAAAGCTTTAAGCATTATAAATGGCTACCTATACTGGTATCTAAAAAAAAATAATTACCCTAAAAAGGAATTAGGTACCTAAAAGTGAATGAAAGAGGAATATTAATGTTACTTATATAATTAAGAACAGAACATTTCCTTTCTGTTAACTGTTATATGTTATAATTATGTTATAAAACCTAACCTCTACAAATTTTAAACACAGCCAGATTTTTTTAATTTAGAGTGGACAGGAACTTTAAGGACTAAAACACTACACATTTAACAATAAATTAATTTATACTAATGATATCGATTCAAATAAACATGTAACTGATGCTATAAATAAAGCTATAGCTAAACCAGATGCACCAACTGTTAATACATCCAATCAGGTAATAAATTTATGAACTCTTCTAGCTGTGATTTTAATAATTTGGCTGACAGAGTTACCTCATTACTAATTCACCTTCAAAGGGTTTTCAACAGCATTTGTAGTGAGATATAAATTGATCGACTGCTATGCATTTAATATTGAAAACAATAATTATCCAATTGAATAATTTAGCTTAGAATAAAACCATTAATAAGATATTCTATCATTGATTCAATCAACTAATGATATTTCGTTTCCTACTATTTACATTCCTTACTGTCAAAGAGCACATAGTTTTTTTACCAGTTCACAATTAGTTATCATCTAAATTTCGAACAGTTTTAATTTCAGTCATTTTCATTGGTTTCGTAGTTCACAAACTACCTCATGAATAAAAAATGGATGCTTATACATCAGTCATATTAACACTCTTAGGTTTTATTGCTTCAATTTATTCGCTCTCCTAAAGAATATATCACCATTGGCTATTTAGCGTAAAATAGCGAAGGCCTCACACAGTCCACGCTATGATACTTTGTGCTAAATTTATGACTGACTGTTTGACAGTGTTTGTGTGACGCTTTAGCTTTCATCTTTGTATTGAGAATTGCAACATTCTATTGGAATTTTGAGTAGTATACGTTTTTAAAATCTCTATGACTGTCTCAAGATTTTGACTGGGTTAGTTTTCAAAGTTCCCAAACGAAAAGGCTGAATCTATTGCCATTTATTTACTTCACATGCCAATGTACCGAGTAACCTAACATACAAATTGAAAAAGGCGCGTAACTTATAATTCTATGAATTATAGGAATAAAATAGTACAGAAGTTCCCCATGTGAAAACTTCAAAGAATATTTTATAGAAAATAGGAAGTACAGAAAATGTATTTTATGGAAACTAAATAAACTTTATATGTTATAAAACGTTTATTTTGATTTTAAATATATTTACAAATAGTGAGTTACCTCTGCTTATTACCTTAATTGTTAGTTAAAGTAATTAAAATTTAAAAGTCTGCCATAATTAAGAGTTGCCAATAACTCGCACATCTTTCTCCATTTCAAGAATTTGAACATTAATTTTAGAAATTTCCCAAACTTGTTGAATACCATATTCTAGTGTTGATGTATCAAGTATATTCCATAATTTAAATTGATATCTATTTCTGAACGTTCCTTTGCTCAAATATGTTCACTTGCATTCTACTATAGAAACTGCACTCATTTGCTGATTTAACGTTTCTTGAAGTCTAAATCTCATATATTTCTTTTATTGGTCCTAAATTATGGAATGCACTATATCAGATTCAGTAAAAAGGTCTTCCTAGTAATCGGTTCAATAAAAATCTTAGATTTCATATGATTGAGGCCTATTAGGAATTAATTTAGCTTGTAGACTTATTGTTTTAGAGTCGTCGCCCTTATAAATGTAATACAAGATAAACTATTTGTACTGTCTTTTAGTATATGTTTTGTTCATTATTTTTCACAATGTTACAGACTCGTGTCGGTATCTGTTTATCTACCGGCAATGAGGTGATGACATTTTTGATTTTACCAATATCGTAGATTAATTTTTAAACAAGTGATGTTGCGTTTTATATAATTACATAAATATTATATAGTTTGCCATGGAAGCCGTACTGAGCTTCTCAATTCGGCTTTGGATAAATAAATAAATGAATAATTTGTTTTCAATTTTTGTGTTGTCTTCGAGTGTATTCTTGAATGAATTGTTTCTCTGTTTCAATTTCAATTGTTACAGTTTCTGACAAGTAAAAACTAATTGAGGTATCATTCATTTCGGTGGCACGTAAATTAAAATAATATTTTTGCTTTTACAATCAAGTTCTACATGAAATTAAAACAAACGGAGATCCTCTTAATTATGTCACTCCTCTTCTCAATTCACGGTATGTTTTTCTCGGAATTTTTTCTTTCAATTCGTGGTTAATTAAATAAAAAACAGTTAATGGCCGAATCCAGGCAAATGAATGGTAAAATGTATACATACAATGAATCTGAAACATGAATAATGAAAAATAACTTAAAAAATTAAAAATGTGTATTTTAAAAAGAGTCATTGTAGAAGTAGTGATTCATGTCAAACTAAATCATATGGACCTATAAAAGTGTTTAAACTTTCGATAAAAGTCGTAATATTAGCTCTGATAAATGGTGTACTGAAACTTTAAAGTGAAATAATAAATCATAGAAATAAAAGCTGTTAAACCTTTGGGTCATAGAATAAGAATTGACTGAATACAGCCATCATTAAATAGCTTAAATATTTCAATTACATACTTGTCTTATTGTATAAAATACTTACCTATTTCCAAAACATTTTCCTTAGATTCTAGGGGTAACTTAATTAACTGTGTAGAACGTAATGATGAAAGTGTAAATATTATAACACTGTGCCGCCGAAATATGTGCTTTGTTAATTAGTTCTTATACGTCAGGAATGGCTTCAATAATAATTGGAATGTGTAGCTATATTTAAAATAGAATGAACAATTTACAGTATTGTATTGATACACTTTAATTAATTTAGATTCCATTGAATTATATTTTCTGTCTCACCATAATATTTTCTTTGAAGTTTTCACATGGGGAACTTCTGTAAAATATTATTCACTCTTCCCCATCATTCTTAATAGTTATAATTACTAACTCTACACATCTATCACGAATTAGGTACGGTATATTTCACTGCAGACAATTACCACTCTTCACCGACACAAAGAAATATTGAAATATAGAGAGATGTAATTAGAAAGTTAAACGGTTAGTATTAAAATAAATTTGGAAAATAAAATGATATAAAATTATTGAACAAGTAATGGTGTCTTTAGTTGCACCATTAAAGTACTACAATAGAACTTCTTCTCTCCCTTTCGTCAAATAGTGCATAGAGAAGCATAGAAAACTCATGAGAATTTGTGGTATACTGAACCAAATATGTTCACAATAGAGGTTACTTCATTTTACAGAAGTTTACTATAATCAGGATGATTCACTATAATTAGAATTCATTATACACAAGTCAACCAATCATGGTGATTCACTTTACAGTAGTTCATTATAAAAGATTTTTACTGTATATAATAATAGTGAGGACACACCAACCGGAACAATTTCATTCAGTTAAATTCTAACGAAGATAAGTTTTTTTCCTCGTGTAGATGGCCAACATATATTAGAATGTAATGAGAGTGATATATGTATTGTTCAAATATATTTCTTTCAGAATTTCTTTCAATTAAGAGGAATTGAATGTAATAGTATTCATTATATTTTTAGTTCAATTATTATATAATAATTCCAATTATTAATCCTTCAATAAAAGATGGTCGATATATAAAAAATTATACAGACAGTTACATATATGTCCTGTTCGCCCATTTTTACGGGGAAAAAACAGTTCACGTTAAAAAATCACAAAAAAATCAACATCTATTTACAATATTCAGTTATTTCCAGGTAGTCCAATGATGTTCTAATCATCTACAATGTTTAAAATAGCATCAAACTCGTCCCGTAACTCTATAAACATATCCTATCGATCATTTTCCATACGCTGCACGATTTGGTAAATATATTTCGATAGTGGATAGCTTATTGGGTATTGGATTTATATGTACTGATATCATATTCGCCCTCAGACTCAGACTGAGATTGCCTTGCATAGAGTGCCATATTTATGGAGGCAGTAAGAAATGGGGAGGCACTTTATAGAAACACGGGCGATAGGATTTAACTTAAGTATTTAATATTTTTGTAATATTTTTATATTTCAGACTTTATACTAATTTTTATACATATACATATTGTATAACACAGACAAACTTTACTTAATAAACAAGATGTTGCTGTTCGTGAATCCTTTCACTATAAACAGTTAATAATTTTAAGCCCTTCAAACCAATTTATATGATCAAACTGTTGATAAATAAACACCAAATTTTAATAATCTCCATTGTATTTATTAGTTAGACATACAGTCGCTACTATTTTTCCAAGATGATATTATTTGAAATTTTAATAAAGAGTTACTATAATATGAAATTGTTATAACCATATAAAAAATTCTTCAATAGCTATTTTCTGGTTCATTAGAAAAAAAATTGTATTCATTTTTCTATCACTTACATGTGTCAATTAAAACTTTATTCATCTAATTAAAAATATGATAATAAAATTGTAATACTTAGCAATCGATCATGACTTCGTTTTTTGTAGTTGATATTGCAGGAAAGAATGAAAAGGTACAATACATCATATGCCATTAAAAATTACCATATCAATTATCGTGCTGAAATGAATATTTCCGGATAGTTTTGTGTTGAAAACAAATATTTAAAAGCATTATTGAAAAAAGAAACTGCTTTTATTGATGAATCATCATATGATTGAAAACAGTGCCGGCTGAATATTCATCACTAAATAAACTGAATAAATATATTAGAAATTCATGCAAATCTTATATCTTAAAACCATATACAGGTAAACCTCGTACAACGTCCAGTACATGTACCGGAAAAGTGTCCGCTATTATATCAGCGTTCGTTGTAACGTCACATTTCTTAGTTTGGTTGAGGATTTAAACTTTGAAAGTTTTCATTAACAGCAATCTCAGATTATTATTAAAGGCAAATTTTAATGAAAATATTATAATATTTAAATAACTTGCTTATATAAATGTACAAAATAATACGCTATGTATAACTGTAACTATTTTAACTAATATAGGCTGATTACACCTCTTCATTTTCTATAGAAAAAGTGCTGATCGTAATTTTGTAAATTGTAATACCTCTGAATAAAATAAATGTTTGACTAGATCCTTGGTAAATGGATAAAAAATACATATGTTAAACAATATAATTTGAAAAGGTCGTTTTTAGCGAACTGCAGTCCGGTAGAACGAACAATTTTTGTCTTTTATAGTTCAAATATCGTCCGCTGTAAGAGCTTTACCTGTACGTACTTATATTAATTGTATGTGTATAAGGTTTCATTAAGCTACATTTAACAATAGTAATGTCAAATACATCAGAAGAATATCCTCTTTCTTGCGGTCATATGTTCTTAACGACAGAATTTCTTCGTATAATTGATATTCAATTATTCACTGCGTCACTCGGACAGTTTTCAATTTCATTTCTCTCATCCGCCGAACTTTGAGATATGCGATGATGTTGACCAAGAGGACGCTAGATAGTACAACGAGGAGAATGTAGACATTTTGGAAGTAGTACTGGACATTAGGATCTGAAATATAAAGACAGTCATTAAAAGGTCATCTTTTAAAATGTAATATGTCCAATAGTATCTCGTATGCATTAACAGGCCTGAGTGGTTTAGGATAATCTCTTGTAGAGATACTGCAAAGAGAAGAAGAACATCGAAACCTCCCAAATACACAAGGGAGCAATATAAGAAAAGCTCCACTTGAAATTTATTCATTTTCACTGGCACCTTGGTTCTTTTAAAAGCATTCGTATTTCTTTATTCATATTGCATAACGAAACATTATTTTTCAGTCATAACACTCATATCATTGATTTAACCTTAAAAGAAATATCGTTACAAATAAATTAAGATTTAAATTTTAAAATATATTCTAAGTCTTCCATAACCGTATACATGCAGGTTTTTTTGTTCCATTTGAGAGAGTGGGGTCTCGATCACAGAGAATTGAATAGAAGAAGCATAGACCCCATTATATTACTCTTGAGTGCCGTTTACAGTGACGTCATTTCAACTAGATCCAATTAGAGCACGCAAGACAATGATCTTCCATCAAAGCCAATCAAAGGCTTTATTTAAAAAGCTCTGTTAAGAGTCCATTAATTTGAATGCGTAGTACTAGCGAAATGGTGTCATTTTGTGTTTGATGCAAAGAAGATTCAGTTGAAAAAAAATAAAGTTTATTATTGCGTAATGGCTGGGCTATAGAAAATCTATAAGTATACGGGGACAAAATGCGAGCGCCACGTGAGAATCACAGGAGGTTTCTCGAGTGGGTCACATTTCCTTGAGTAAACAAAGTTTTAATAAACTTTTTGTAATTTTATTTACATATTCATGCTCACGAATATCATTTACTTCCTAATGATCAATAAAAGTAATATATAAGCGTATTCTAATGGTATGATATTAAAATGCACACTTCAAGATATATAAATCTTTTTGATTTTACGACATGAAACCGTTAATGTAGTTTGTTGTATCCGCTAGTTTGTTGTACTGCACACTTCATGATTGTTTAATGACCTGGCAGGGGAGATCGGGGGGTGGCACGCCCCCTGTTTTACATGTTTTTAATGTTATATTTGAAATAAACGGCATACGTACCTTTTCAGACCCCGAAACAAAACGGTCATAACCTAACCAATCGGAAAATTAATTGCGCTATATCTCGAAAACGAAGAGTTTTCGCAGCAAATGGTATTCGTGAAAAATGTCTTAAAATGGCTTCTTTAACCTACTGATAGTGTCAAATTAGAAATTTATGATCATTGAGGACGCAATAATTTCTTGAAGAATATCATTTTCTATGATTCAAAAATAGAGAACTACTTCACGATTGAAAAAACATATCTTAATTCAGGTCACCATATAACTCGAGTGCTTCATAACTTGGAACTTCATAATCAGGAGTTTTATTGTACTTTGATGAAGTCCGCATATCTATTGCTTATCTAAGTTGGTGGAAGTGTTAGCAGATATATCATATACTTTCAAACTGTTCACACTTTACGTCATTGATGATAAATTTTGGAAAAAAATATAAATCACATAAAAATCAAATTTTGCTTCTCAATAACCTCTGGTACTATTGTATAATGTACATCTCCAACATTATTATCGCTCATTGATAGCAACTTATTATCAGGATATTTTCTCAAGTGTTATTTGTAGGTGTAACTAATAATTTCCAAGAAAAAACACGTAGTAAAGCTTCAATATTGGTTCATGGCCTTCATTTTATTACTTTTTCGTTAATTTCTTAGCTATTGCTGTCATATATCTTTCGGTTCAGTGTTGTATTGATATTATACTTTCGATGTGAATGAGCATATCCATAATATACCAGTCTTTTTACTCCCTCTCTAGAGGCTAGGGGGTGTTACAAATCTTTGAAATCAGGAAATAAACATCTCATATTTATCAATAAACTCATGAAAAGTGAGCTAATTTCATCCAATCACAGGAATGAGTGAAGGGAATATTTCTTTTGAGGGACACATAAAATAGATATGTAGTATAGGGTGGCTCGTTCTGGTATTTAGCTAGCTATGGCCCATGACTAGAGATTGTGGTAGATAGACGAATGGAATTGTAATTTGTGAGCGACTAAAAAGGATCGTATATCACCTACAATACTCATATATGTGTGAAGAATAGTGATATAGAACTATAAACTGTACTTTGGACGTGGATTGTATTATACAATCTAGGATAATAAGAAAAATCATTTGACTATTTAACAAAGTCTTATTGGCCCAGTTGTGAAATGCGACTCCCTCCAATAGATAAGGGTTTTTGTGTGTTTTTAATGATGGCTGTCATGAAATACGACACCTTCCAAATATGAAAATTATATACGACTCCTCAATCTTAAAATGTGATATTTTGGTAATTGAAAAATAGATGGCTGTCACGAAACACGACTCCTCATGTTATACGAAACGTAATACCAACCTAACCTACCTTCAATTGATAAGCAAAAATCCTTTCTATGTTTATACCATTCAATTTAAGTACAACTTATTAAACCTTATAATACAATGAAATATCCTTTATTAAACTTTATAATACAATTAAATATTCTTCGTCAAATGTTTAAAGCAATCACATAAATAAGTTGGTATAGTTTGCCGTAACTATGATAGAAAAATGTATTATATTTATTCTAATTATTATTGAATTCAAATGATTTCATAACTAATACTTGAATGTAAATTAAGAGGAGTCGGATTGTTTTAACATCGTCTTATATAGCTGTCATGAAAAGCGACTCCCCTGAATTTCTCCTCGTAGGATTATTGAAGAGATACTATTTAATTACCATGAGAGGAGTCGGATCGATTTTTTGTATTTCAAAGGAGTCGTATTTCGCAACTGGGCAGTCTTATTTTGATCGAATTCAATATTTTTACAGATCCAATATTTATTATTATGACGCATCTTCTTCTAATTCATTTACAAACTTGAATTATACTGAATTATCACTGTTTGCCCGCTAAAATATCCAACAATCCTAGAAAATTTGACAAATTAGAAAATTAGATCAAGGAAGATCTGGGCAAAGGTGGCCGTTATGAACGTACCCCACAGAACAACTATCCCGTTGCTCAATCTAGACTACACTGATAATAGATAGCAAGAACAGTGAAGTTCTTCCGCAAGTTCATAATGCTAATGTTAGCCTGAGAACTGATAACAATATGTAATATCTGATAACAATATAGATAAAAAAACAAAGGGAAACGAATTTATGCACAGACACAAAGTAGAATATATAGAACTAGATTACGTGCACTCGGTAGAGCGCATACCTTCGCCTCCGCTCTGACCCATTCTCTCCCAAAATCCAATAAACTGCTAACTGGATAGTGACCAATCGTCCCACCAAATTTCATGCAATATGGTTCAATACTTTTTGAGTTAAGTTATAAATGACCTTGATCTTTGACCGGATCGCTCCCAAAATTCTACCAGATGGTTGTTGGACATTGACCAATCGTCCTATCAAATTTCAGACAATTTGGTTGAATACTTACCGAGTTATAAATGCCCTTGACCTTTATCTTTGACCCTATCCCTCCCAAAATCTAACAAAATGGTTCCTGTATATTGAACAATCGTCCCACCTCTCAACATAAATAACCGTTATGTAGTTTGCTGTATCCGCTAGATCAGGGTTTCCCAAAGTGATCCGCTGTGAACCAGAGGTCGGTTCATGGAGAACCCCCTTTTGGTTCGTGGCATTTTAAACTATTTTAAGTAGTTATATAGTCTCCTTTTATAATCAAAGTGGTAATTTATTATTTTTATGTAGAAACATACTGATATAAATGTTATATTACATGTATTCACGTTATAAACTTATATATGTAAAAAAGTCTAATAGTAAATAATATTCCCCTTTTATTAGTTTTCTACGAGATACATGTAAAGAAAATAGAAAGTAAAGAACAACCTGGACTATTATAAAAAGTAGGTTCAATTGTATTCATTGATATGATATCCTTCAATTATTGGTGATGTTGGAATAGTAGCGTAGTCAACCTTCTCCAATGCATTTTCTATGAAGTTTTTTTTCTTGAGTTTCAATGATAGACTTAATTATTATATTAAACCATAATATAAATCATTTATTACATATTTGATTTGCAATTCAATGAAAAATTATTTTATATATAGAAATCGTAATGTTTTTGTCCATACCTACTGAGTGTAATAAATAGTGCAACTACTAACTAGTGACGAAAGGATCCTAATTATTTATAATTTGTTGTGAATTTTCTATCCACTATTGCACAATATTGAAATATATAAATATTTTCAATTGTTACAACTTTTGATATATTTTCAATAATTGCATAATAATGCTGTATACCTTATTTTTATCAATTTATATTCATTTCCTGAAGTAAAGTCACTCTTATGGTACTGATATGAAACGTGGCCCGTGGTTACTTAGTAATTTTCAGTTTAGGTTCGTGTTGAAATACCTCAACTTTCATTTATCCACATTTGGTTGGGCTACCTAGCTTGGACACAGCACTTCCATTAGAAGTTTCATTTTGTTGTTACAACTAATATAACTTCAAAAGTAAAGAGTTTAGTTTTGCACTAAATGCTATTATATTATATCCCTACCTATGGGGAATTTTCAGATTTAACTTATATCAATATATCCGGTTCTAGGAAATTTCGGTCTTGGAAAACTCGGTCTCAGTTTATAAGTGTTATTATAAAGAACAAAATAGAAACGGTTGAAATTATGAGTACTAAAATTAAAGTCGGATAACATCTGTAACCGTTGTATAATGATACATAACATCAGTAACTTTAGCATGTTTTAACATTTATTTAACATGAGATTTGGGTGAAAAATTCGGTCTCGGAATATTCAGTCTCGGGTATAAATAAAACTTATGATTTACATGTATCAGGGGTCGTACTACAAACTATATTAGCAACTTTCAGCTATTTCTATCAAAGTCTCTTCATTTGTTTAACTAGGTAAATAAGGATTGAAAAACAGGGAGGGGGGGGGGGGGCTCTTGACCGTATATCGATTACAAGATAAAGCTGACCTGACCGCATAAAAAGCATTTACCTAATCATAAAAAGCATATTTCATGAATAAAAGTATATAATATATAAAGCATATCTCAAAAAATAGTGTAAGGCATAAAAAGTATATATATAAAGCACTTTTCATAAAGAATATTGTCACAACCCTAACCATAACATAATTGCAGAAATCAGACTAACTTTTAAGCATTTTTTGGAGTTTTTATAGTTGCATTACGTTACCTCGGTTGTAAATGAACTATAAACAAAAAAATGTAACATTTGCTGACTCAATTTTTTTTATATTAGGTGGTTAACCGTTAGTCAGACTAACCACAATGACATAACTGCACTTTCATGCCGGAAGCAATATTGCACCCTCCTTCACAGACACTCTGTGTTCACCTGAAGGCCGAAGGGTGACTGAAATTTATGCACTTTATAAAATTATATATACCCGCCTATAATGCATCATTCTTCTAGGAATCTAGATGGTTAGGTCTAAAGCCAACTGTGACTGTGAGCTATTGCACATTTTTTAGGTAGTTAGTCCTACTAACCACGATGAAGAAAAGGATTACAATTATTATTTTATTTACAGATTATTAATCTGTAAATATTAACATAAGCTTCTCAAAATATTATTTTCTTTCATTTTACTTTAAAAAAAAGCTAGATCCAAGCATAAACATAATTCTTTTTCCTTAAATTTAATTTTCAAAAAGTTATTGTTGAAAAGTGTAAATATAAACTAACATTTTTTTAATTTAACTTAAAAAGTTGACCATAAACTAACATTACTAAAAGAAACAGCAACAATGTTATTGAATTCAAAGGTAAGTAAGATTGGAGAAACGTTCGTTTAATATTGTTTGGTGTGTCGTATGCTACCGATCGCATAGATCACTTCTGATTGGTTGTTATTATTCTTTTATGTGCCCTATCAAGTTGAGCGTCTATCTTATATTGTCTTTGGCTGATTGGTTCAAGATTGTTGACGTCACGCACCATCCACTTGAAAAGTAATAACACACAACTGGGCTACTCTCCTAATCTTTATACTGTTCTTTTTGAGATGCGAGGGGGCTGAACAATAAATGTCAGGCGATGCATGTTGGTTTGGATTCTGGTGTACATTATCTGAGTTTTGGATGGGGCGATTAGTAAACACAGGGTTAAATTTATATCAAGAACTCCTTCTTCTGAAGCATCTAAAACTTGATTTATCAAGCGATGGGTCGAACTCGTTTAATTTTAGTCCGACATATTGACCAAAGGCATTCATTGGAGACTCCCGACCACAGAACATTGAATAAGAAGAAGCTCAGATCAAACGTGTACACATGGTGTACACAGTCGTAAAATTTCAACCAATCACGTCCATTGATTGCTGACGTCACTATAAACACTCTCTCGAAAACAGTTTGAGCGTGCATTCTACCTCAGCTCATTATCTTTGCTGGGAGTCATATCTTCCTACCAAATTATGTACACGATTATCTATATTCTATAGCCCAGCTACTAAGCAATAATAAACTAATCATTTTTGCAACAAACACAAATTGACACCATTTCGGTTGTAATACGCTTTCAAAATACAAACTCAAACAGAACTGGTGAAACGAAGCCTCTGATTGGCTGAGTGGCTCTAGTTTAAGTGACGTCACTGTAAACGGCACTCAAGAGTAATATAATGGAATCTACACTTCTTCTCCTATTCAATGTTCTGTGTTCCCGACGTTTCAAACTGTCGGCCACCAACTCCAAAATTTCTTGTGTAGGGGTCTATTTTTCTTTGTGGAACTTGGTCTCTTGTACCGAATGGGTGTTTCAAGAAGGGGGTATATACGGTCAAGAGCCCCCGGTCATGAGCCCCCCCCCTCCCTGTTTTGGTAATCCTTATTTACCTAGTTAAACAAATGAAGAACTACTTAGATAAAAATAACTGAAGTTATTTCACACTTCATGTTTGCACACTTCATGATTGTTTAATGACCTGGCAGGGGGGTCCTGGGGCGGCACGCCCCCCGATATACATATATTTTATGTCTAATAGTAATGAACTAGAAAAGTGTCAATAAGGATTAAATAATATAGGTTAATAAGGATTTAAAAACAGGGGGGTCTCATGACCCCCCCGGTCATGAGCCCCTCTGTTTTTAAATCCTTATTTACCTATATTATGACTTAGGGGGACTCATGGCCGGGGAGGCCCTTGAACGGGGGGGGAGGGGGGGGGGCTTATGACCTACACCCTTAAAGAAGATAGGTGTTGCTTCGTGGAGAGTCCAGGACCTGCTCGTCTTCATGGTTATCTGATCCAATATCCTCTGTCCCAAGGGCTGTTGTGTCTTGGAAAAAAAAACGTTAAATCATTCTTTATTGACTATGTAATTATTTAAAATTGCGCAAAAATAAAAGGTCTTATCACTCGCGTTAGGATAAGGGAAGTGTACTAGAATAGCACCCAATCAACTTTATGGTACATAGAAGTGTTTTTAATTGTACTTATTTTTATCAGTTCCCCACACAGAAGAAGATTGGATGCAAATCGGAAAACTGTTTGAAGAAAATTGGAACTTTCCAAACTGTCTAGGGGCAGTGGATGGAAAACATGTGCACAACACATCTCCGAAAGATGCAGGCTCTTATTTGTGTAAATATAAAGGTTACACAATAGTCTTTTATTGATGGCAGTGCCGCAGTGGTAAATGATAATTATGAATTTATTTATTCAGACATTGGTACTAACGGCCGTATTTCAGATGGAGGCGTGCTGGATAACACTTCCTTTGTGCAAAATCTATAAAGAAAACAAACTAAATATTCCACAAATTGGGAAGCATGATCTTCCCTTTTGTCTTTGTAGGAAATGAGTCATTTGTCTTGTGACCAGATTTTTAATAACCATTTCCACAAATAGACCTTAATCATGACAGGAGGGTATTTAACAATTCCCAGTCAAGAGCTCGACGAGTAGTGGAGAATGCGTTCGGCATTTTAGCAGCGAGATTTCGAATCTCACTCTTCTATCAATCTAAAAGTGGATACTATAAAGAAGGTGAATTTTTGACAACAATTGCATATAATTATTTGCGCAGAAGAACAACCCATGATATTAGAAATAACAACTGAGACGACATGAGTGTCTATGTTAATATTATCAATTCCAATTGCATGGCTAGTTCACAAAAAAGAAGAGCTGCACGATTAGTCTCTCATATGGCTCGAAATGTTAGACATGAATATATGCAATATTTCAAAGGCGAAGGTGCTATTGAATGGCAAAACAATGTAATTTATTAAAATGTAATTCTAACAGCTGGTCCTTTATCTTCATGAAAAGTATTTGTACTTTGACGAGAAACATCTTGATCCTTTAGATACATCATTTCTTCAAAATAGTAAACTTCTTCTGTAGCATTGCCTGATTTCTTAGTCACTAACTTTCCTATTTTCCCTTCTAAAGCCACCCTTCAGAGTGTTTATTTATATTAAAACATCAGCCTTTGTTGCTCCAGGAACAATTTTTTTTAATATTGAGTAAATCTAGTAAAGCACAAATTCTTTTATTTTTATTTCAATAATCATTTGATAGCACTTTCCAGACATTCGTGGTTCCTGTACAGGGTGTCCGAAACTTTTGTTGCAAACTGCCAAACTTTAACATTAGGTCGGATTCGTCGAAATAAACACTTTTTTACTCTGAATGTATGGTCTAAAATGCTTAGTTAAAGAGTAACAAGGTTAGGAAAGTAGTATCTGTACCATTTATTATTATTAGTTAACATTATTTTTTTTAATGTTGCGATAAGAAACAAAACGTTTTTTTACAAAAAATATTAGGAGCACAAGAAACATAATTTTAAATTAGGTTACATGTTTACAGAATGTGTTCAATTTGCAGCCCATTTGTTGCGATGCGAGCGTTCAAATGTTTGTCCCACAAGGATTCGTGAAACTCCTTATGTCTTTGGTCGCGTCTGCCAATCATTGGACAAACGTTTGAACGCCTGCAGATCACAACAAATGGGAGGCCGTTTGAACACATTTTGTAAAGATTAAGTTTCTTGTGATCCTAAAAATTACTGTTAAAAATATTTTGTTTCTTATTGAAACATTTAAAAAATGACGTTAACTAATAATAATAAATGGTACAGATACTACTTTCCTAACCTTGTAACTCTTTAACTAAGCATGTTAGACCATACCTTCATAGAATAAAAAGTGTTTATTTCGACGAATGCATCCTTATGGTAAAGTTTGGCAACAAAAGTGTCGGACACCCTGTAAACTGAAATAAATTCTAATGTTAGTTGCTTATCCATTGTTCTGAATAAAAATATACATCTTAAATATTCACTCTACTCTAAGTTTTTATTTCTCTATTCATTAGAGCTATGGTAATTGGTTTGAGAAACATTTCAAATTATGGTTCTTTGTATTTAGTATAATTTATAATTTACGTTGTTCGGGTGGGTTTTGCCCAAGGCCATCTATTATAGTGTATCAGGCCGGACCATTCTGGTGTTTATAGTTTGAACAGCTGTTGGTCGAAATCATAACAAAGCGCTACGCTTCCATTAATTTAGATAGGAATAAATAGGAAAAACCGGTTTCGCTCCCATTTAATTGACTTATTTTAATAGGTACGAGTGGAATTTTAATTTAATTTTTAATGGTAGAAATTTTCAATTGCAATGTATCTATAAATTAGCGAGTAGCCGAGTAGGTACTGATGAAATAGTTCTAGTTAAAGTAGGAGGTAACATCCTAGATTCTTAGGTATTTTGATTCAAGGAAATACAAATACTATACCAGTGTTTAGTTCAACTTTATTTCTATTATAACAGTAACTGGCAAGGTATACCCTGAATAATTTTCAGATATTATGTAGCTGTCATTAATTCAATAGGTATTCAAGTTAGGTAGTCTATAACCATATTAAACCTTAATTAGATTATTAGTTGAGTACCAAGTCATAATTCCACAGTTGCAGCTTATTTTTTTTTTCTCAAAATGAATCTTCTATCACCCTCTGGGACTGCTGCTTTTTATTGTTTAATCTTTTGTTACCATAAATTTTTGGATTCTGGGATTATAAATCAGAAAAAAATTTGATTTAGCTAACTTTTTCTAAATTTCAGTATATGAATAAAATGAAAATTTTGTTCTTGAGATACAGTATATGAATGGAGTTAATGCTAGCTAGGTATATATAATTTATATATATTCATATACCTATTATATTAGGATATCTAAATTTATAGGTAAATTAGTTTTACTTCATATTTCAAAGTGTGGATAAAGTCACCAGTATATTGGCAACTTTGGAGAGCGAGAGGTTAAATAAGTTGAAAAACCTTGTAAATAACTCATAAAATAGAAATACTATTACAGTATTACTAATAGGCTCAAGAGATTATAGATACACACATGAATCATGAAGCATCAATTTGTAAAATCTTCTCAACGAAGTCAAATTTCTTCTTTAAAGTATCTTACAGGTGGCGATCTGAATCATTTCATCACTAAACTGGTGACTTTCATGCCACGTACACTTTGAAATATGGATTTTAATTTATCTAATTAGAACCTAAGATTTAAACCTAACTTCCTATAGTTTCTTAATCAGTTTAGTGGTACCTAACTAAAGTCAAGCAGGTAAATTGCGTCTCACTAACTAACTGCGGCCAGTAACAAGTTAACAGAAACATCATAGCTTCATAACACACATTAAGAACATAAAGTAATAAATTATAGTACACATTGTGCTTAATTTGGTAGGTATGCAACATTTTTATTGTAATTTAGGTTCAGAATGTTTTAAACGCTATTGAGAGGGCCGTAATTAAAATTTAAAGGGCCGCAATTTACCTGCGTGACCCTAGCTTGGGGATTCTGAAAGTCTACAAAAATCGGTATCTGTGAGAAATATAGAATGTTTTGAAAACTCTTTATTTTATTCATAGCCAATTACTAGTAAATACTAAATCTAGGAATTAATAACAAATTGTTCTGAACTTATTGCCTTATAAAACAGTATATTAACATTTACCAAATACTAGGTAGGAAGAAAAGAAAAGTGTAACCACTTTATGTTAATTTCTCTCAACTAACTGGTTTCTAATTTCCTATTACATTTAAATTTTTACAAATTTGTTATTGTATACCCAGACCAAAAAATGGGTAATGTTCAAGAAATGTCTCATATTAAATAATTATGATATTCAGATAAATTAGGTGTTTCTCAATTCCACTCAACATGAGGTAAGTTATTATTATTATGTTTTAATGAAATTTCATCATATCTAGCTATTATTCAGATTGTAGCACAGATTAATTAAATATATATTTCATTTCAAACAGGCAGTATTGGGCCATTGTTCTCTTCAACTGCAGTATTTAAATGAAAACATTCATCTAAAAAATTACAAATTGGTAAGTATTTATTAATTTGTTTTAATTAAAAATAATTATATTTATTAAGGATGAATGAAATATTGAATTATATGTCAATATGAAATTTTATTACATGTTGCTATATAATTTCTTTTACTTTACTTCCATAGACCAAAATACAAATGGCATCATAAGAATTTGAAGATCATCTGTGCAGATGCCATCCTGGATTCCATTATATAGCTAGTTAATAAGTGATAATTTTTATTTCAATGTAGGGTTGTTACTTTCATCAATCTTATTTTAGCCAACAATGATTAGCTATTGTTCATTTTGTGTACAAAAGACTAAAATTAAAAATTTGAAATCTCTCCTATGTATTGGAATTATTATTATCATGAAAATAAATAATATTAAATAACTTTTACACAAATCAATGATTTCAGAAAAGGAATTAATATTATCTTCAATTTGTAATTTTTCTAAAATTTTATTTTCATGAATTTCTCTCAACTAACTGGTTTCTAATTTCCTATTACATTTAAATTTTTACAAATTTGTTATTGTATACCCAGACCAAAAAATGGGTAATGTTCAAGAAATGTCTCATATTAAATAATTATGATATTCAGATAAATTAGGTGTTTCTCAATTCCACTCAACATGAGGTAAGTTATTATTATTATGTTTTAATGAAATTTCATCATATCTAGCTATTATTCAGATTGTAGCACAGATTAATTAAATATATATTTCATTTCAAACAGGCAGTATTGGGCCATTGTTCTCTTCAACTGCAGTATTTAAATGAAAACATTCATCTAAAAAATTACAAATTGGTAAGTATTTATTAATTTGTTTTAATTAAAAATAATTATATTTATTAAGGATGAATGAAATATTGAATTATATGTCAATATGAAATTTTATTACATGTTGCTATATAATTTCTTTTACTTTACTTCCATAGACCAAAATACAAATGGCATCATAAGAATTTGAAGATCATCTGTGCAGATGCCATCCTGGATTCCATTATATAGCTAGTTAATAAGTGATAATTTTTATTTCAATGTAAGGTTGTTACTTTCATCAATCTTATTTTAGCCAACAATGATTAGCTATTGTTCATTTTGTGTACAAAAGACTAAAATTAAAAATTTGAAATCTCTCCTATGTATTGGAATTATTATTATCATGAAAATAAATAATATTAAATAACTTTTACACAAATCAATGATTTCAGAAAAGGAATTAATATTATCTTCAATTTGTAATTTTTCTAAAATTTTATTTTCATGAACAGCTATATCAGCTCTATGTTCATCAGGAGTTTTCCTTTTAAGAGGAGATTCTCTAGAAAAATATGATGGATGGTTTACAAAAATGGAAGGATATGCATCTTTAATTAACATATGAACTTTTCTCTTTTAGCAGAAGGGTCAAATTGATCAGGGTGAATTCTACTCAGCCACTCTCTTTACCTCAATTCATTCTTGGGAAAGGTGAATGGTAATTTGATCTGCACTCATGACTCTGGTACACAACATTTTCGACCCATCTGCAAACAAATTTTACATATTAACAGAGATGAACCTACAATTATAAGTTTATTTGATAATAGTCTATGCCAACTAAAATTTTATCGAATGAATATGAAATAAAAATGGATCAATATATAGCTGAAGCTAGTCAGCTACATTTGATTTAACACAGACAAATCTATTATTTACTATTTAGTAATCTAAAACCACAGGTGGAAATAATGTAAATTGATAATTTGATAAAAGTCAATGTAGCTAGCTTATAGCTACTCACCTTTAAAGAAATGGGTTCTTCTTATTTTCCAGGTTAGGTAGCTGACTTTAGCTACAGCCAATGGCTTAGAAATAGCTATTGTGAATATTTAAACAATATTTAACTGATAAATAATATGTTAGAATCTGAAATGATATTTAAAAAATTATTATTAGAGGTTAATGCAATCTCTAAATTTCTTAATCAAAGCCAGTACACCCAGAACAAAGTAGCAATATCTCTGCTTAATTTACTCTGTGACTGAATTTTGTGGTAGTTAGCCACTTGGTACTCAAGTTAATGTTGAGCCAAAATTAATGGAAATATAGGAATTAATTCAAAATTGTTCAGAGATAATCTCCCATATTCTGCAGACTGGTTAAAATGATGAGTTTGGACATGCTTTATTACCTAATACCTGGCAGCGCTGCCTAGGTACCACCCATGTTTTAGAGGCTGGATAATTGTAAGCCAATTTTTGAGCTAAAATTTCACAAATTCTGAGCCAAGCCAACTTGGCTCATTTTTTGAAGATTAAAAGATTTTAAGCCAAAATTAACATGGGAACATAGGAATTAATTAAAAAATTTAAGCCAATTAGACATATCTGAGTTTTGACCTTTTGATATCTAAGTCAATTAATTGGCTTTAACTGACATACTCTGTAACATGGGGTAACACCATTTCATAATGGACATTGGACAATTGGTACTCAGGTATATATTATATTGTTTAATTAAATAAAGATTATATAGTATACTGTATACTACACCTTCCTTAGGCTTACTAAATATGGTGACACTATATGGCTAACACTATAGACTAGGTACAGTTTGAAAAATCATAAATGGAATGGATTGTTGGACCAAAGTCCATAGCTATGTCATATATTTTAATCATTGTACCTTTTCAATAGTAGAACTTAGTTAAGTAATTAAGTATTGTAGCTCAATTGCAGAAATGTAGGTAGTATAAATTAGGGTAAATCATAGATATATCTATTATTAGTACCAAAATACTGCCGACAATATGATATATAAGTATTTCAATGGGTACTAACTACGCGTCACACGATAGCCTAATACATAGTTAGCCGATAAAGGTATGGACTATGGAACAACTTGAGGAATTAAAGATTTTCACTATTAAAAACTAAAATTTCTTGCAATAAATATATTCCAGTATTTAGCAGAGATTCCAATGAATACACTGTAAAACTTCTTTTAAATTAAAATTCAACTCGTAACTGTTAAAATAAGTCAATTAAAGGGGAGCGCAACCGCTTTTTTCTATTTATTCCTATCTAAATCAATGGCTGCGTAGCTGTTTATGATTTCGACGACCAGCTGTTCAAACCAATGGGCCGGTCCAACCTGATACACTATAGATTGACTTGGTTTTACCCTACATTCCGCCATTCTAAGCTGGCTAAAGCAAAGGTAAAGAATTAAAAAAAACTTCTGAATAATTGAACAGTTACCCAAGGCTTACCTGTAAGGTGAAGGGTGACTTCAATTACTTCGGAAGCCATTCTTGTTCATTTTTCTGGAGTGTTCCAGAGGTGCCAACTTATGAGATGTCCACCTGCATCGGCCGTTAACTTAAGCATTCAGTATTCAAAGATCGAATCTTTTGTTGTGTATTTCTGGAGTGTTCGGGCGGGAGCGCTCCGGGCGGGAAAGAACACTCCAGAAAAATGAACAAGAATGGTTTCCGAAGTAATTGAAGTCACCCTTCACCTTACAGGTAAGCCTTGGGTAACTGTTCAATTACTTATCGCCATTCTTGTTCATTCTGGAGTGTTCCAGAGGTGCCAACCCAGCAAACATGAATGTATCTATTCGATGTCTAAACGACTCTGTATAACCTCTCTTCCGACATCGAATACCAGTAACAAATTAGACATGGTCACATCAAGTAGACATCAATCCGATATCTGTTTGCACCGCTAAACCGCATCATATAAAGTATATTTGGCATGGAAGCGATACCGTTATAACAGCGTTGAATAGAAAGATAAATTACGACATCTAACATACATAGGGATACTCCATCGAACAGACGCCTAATTATATATCTAATATGTTTCGAAACGAAATCCACTTTCATCCAATAAATAAATAAATTAAAATTGAAAACTCTTACTTCATTGATATAACGTACTGTACATTTAGATGCATATCAATTTTAGTTTTGTTACATATTGTTATGTGTAAATTAAATGAGAAGAAATGAAGTGATGTGTCCCCAGCAAACAGTGGTACATCTAGCCAATGTCTAAATGATGCAGGCATCCGACCTTAGCCAGTATCGGCCGACATTGGTTTACCATCGTGCATGCACTAAAAGACGTCGGCAAGACGCTGGGTTAACGTACCCGTGCAACCAGGCCAATGTCGGCAACGAGCGGCAAAGCGTCGAAGTGCAGTCATCATTTAGATGATGGCTAGTATCGGTACAACGATGTTTGCTAGGATCTTTTAGATGGCGGCTAGTAGTTGCATAAAGATTTCGAAAATAAAATTGCCTAAATTTGGAATATTACAAATTATAACTACCTATTGGATAATGTTCCATTATGTATCATAACTTCTGAAATTTGTAAAGGAAAGACAAATGAAATAATACAGCAGATGTCTTAAATTTATTCCACACATTAATCACTTATGTTTCGTGTCAATGCCATTCTTTCAACGAAACAAATGCTTGGGCATCAGAGTGTAGACATGCCTGTCACTTTCAGTCACATGACCTTAGCTTGCTCTGCCATGAGAGCCTTCTCCACCAAAGCCTTCAACTTGGCCCTTCGCTAAGGATGAACAATGCCAGCTTCGTAAGTATTTGGGTGCTAGGGAAGCAGATCTAACCATTGAAACGGTCTGACGGCCCTGACCTGTATGCTGCTTCTTTGCATGGACCTCAAAGGTTCATTTTCGAATTTAGTCCTACGGGAAAGAATAAAATTATAAAATTGTATAGGATTAAAATTTGATACCGAAGTCATTTTTGCAGATATGTAAAAATTTCTAAAGAACAATGAAAAATTTCAATCATCCGTTAAGCACATTCAATTTAAGGAAAGAATCGAATAGTAGCGCCATCTATCACTCTTGTATTTACTTACCTCTTGTCAGTAGTGATTCTCTCGTGCCTCTTAGGTCTGCTTTCCCTCTGAATAGGTCTCCTCATGCTCTTGTCAGTTATTGCATTCACACAGTCGGTGATCTTCAGAGTCAACTCCCTGAAGCCAGAGTCTGATATGATAAGGAATAGAAATGAGATGGAGAATTTTAAACAAATTCATGAATAAGATAAGCAAATCCCTTATAAATAATTAATTAATTGTATCTAAAAAATCATGGTTCTCTTATAAATAAGATCTGCCAATTGCATTACTGTAAAGACCAGAAGCTCAACTATCACTGTTCTCACCTGTTCTGTCTCGGTCCATTCATGAATATCATAGAAGCAACATTGTTCTTGTCTTTTTCATCATAGATCAAGACTTTGAATTTTTCTTCAGCGTCTTCAGTGATATGAAATCAGGAAACTTTGCCTGATGGACAGGCGCGTATACAAGGGGGGGGGGGCATTTGGGGCAGATGCCCCCCCCTTGAGGTCTCAGAATTTCAAAAAAATCTACGGATTAATCATCGGATCGACCGCGACGCGAATAAATGGTAGGTTTGCCGCCTACCTAGGTAATATTTTCTGATACGCTCATATCTTATATATAAATCTACGGATCTTAGCATGAATTTACAATTTAGAATAGGTTCAAACTTCAATTAATAGGTATTTCTTGTTGTGTATCTCAGTATCTGTGTAGGCATAGCCAATAAAAATAACGTTATTAACTTATTATTATTGGCCATATGCTGAATGGTGAATAGCTACTAACCTTCCAATCTACTATGTATATCATTATTATTATATAATTATAACAATTAACAAGTGACAACGTGCATCAATGACTCAACTTAACAAGGTAGTACGTGTTACAACATGAACACGTTTGGTTTAAAGTCACTGTTGCAACTGCAAGCTGTATTTCATTTGATTCGTATATCCGTTATGAATAATGATCAGACAGGTTCAGTACTTAATGAGACGTTCTAATGTCAACTTGTCAAGTGTGTGATTAAAGATTTTCGCTGCAGCGATTTGCAATTTTTCAGTCATATTTTCATAACGGGTTTAACTGAAGTTGTGAACTTTCATAAAATGGATATTTTGCGATATTTTAAGAGGAAAGAAACTGAACTTAGTGAAGAAGAGGTTGAAACTCATAATAGTGATGATACAAGTCATGAAAAAAGACGGAGGCAGGATGTGGATGTTCCGCTTCCAGTTGCTGAGGAAAAAGGTGCAACAAGCTCCTCAATGGAGACTACTAGTTTCGGTGAGTTAGTATTACTTAGGTCATGTGAAAATGTTATGTAGACATATAATATTATTCATATTTTGTACCTACATAGGGGGATACTCACTGTTACCCGGAAATTAGCCCCCCCCCCCCTCCCCGAAGCTCCGAACATGCATCAGCCGGACCGCCGGTTAATCAGTTACCTACTAGGTAGTAGCCGTAGCATTATCTTAACTAAGTATGTAGTTAGTTGTTAATTACCTAGGTTAGTTAGTTAGTTAGTTTTTGACTACGGTTAACGTTACATTATCTACTTTCTAGGTTAATTTGTTATTGATTACCTAAATTAGTTAGAAAGTTCACAGGCACAGTTAACTACATCGCTTAGTTAGGTTACTTAGGTACCTAGTTACTGGGTACTTTAGCTTAGATACTAACATCTAACTACATAGGTTAATTAATTACAAATTTGACATTGACTAGTTAGATCGTAGCTAGATAAGTACAATATATAGCTAATTGCCATTTGTTGGTAGTAGGTAGGTACCTAACTTGTTATAGGTAGGTTACCGTAGGTACCTACATACATGATGTTAAGTTATTACCTACTTATTAGGTAGGTAACCGTAAGTTCTTTACTGTACTTACCTACTTACCTAAATTATTAAATATTTGGAGCTAGTTTGTTAGTTTAGTTAGTAGTTACTTTATTAGTTTAGTTTTCTTTCAGTTGATTTATTGGCCAACATAATTGCATAATACACTAAACAAAAGTTAATTCATATATACTGATTAAAATAAAGGTATTAATATGTATTGCCTCAAAATAAAATTAAATGAAGGAAGTAGCTAATATATTATGACTAGGGTTGTGACAATATGCGTTTAAAATCATAGATCTTAAGAATATCATAGACGAAACGAAATGAAATGATATCGAATACTATATGCAGCTGGTTTAGAACGATTAAATAATCTTTAATTCAATCCATCTATAATATTTTCAGGATCTACGATTTTAAACGCATATTGTCACAACCCTAATTATGACAATATTATGTAATATATTTAAATAAGGAGAAAAAGAGTTTCTATAGAGGACGTATATACAACTTTTAGATCAATTTTGTTATTGATTTAAGGTTAGGTTACTAAGTATAGTGATGGTGGGTATTTGTTTAACATAGTTGAAATTTTTCGTTATAATGAAGTTCAGTAGTTATGCAAAATAATGATACTTTCAGCTATATAGGTCTCGGTTTCGTAACTGTTTAAATATTGTTTTATTACGGTATTAGGCGATTAGCTTAATATTTATTGCTATGTCATAAATTAATTACGTATACCTTATACGTGGTTATTAAAAACTATTCCAATTATTATAATATCTCCATCCATGTTTTATGACAAAAGAAAAATGTTTATCAGATTTATATTACAATATATATAACGTTTTATTATTTTACGAACATGAATTACATGATATTCCTATAATTTAAACAGAATGGAAAATTTACACTCGCAAACACGTAACACGGATCTACTATACTTGATGATTCAATTACTTAATCTTTTAAATTTGGTTCAATTAAAGATTTTTTTACTATGGCCTCTTTCCCTTTCATTACAACATCACATGGTCCGTTTCTTGAAGCTTTCGCTGATAATACTGATTCAAATTCGGAAAATTAGTTTTTTAAATATGCGTTACTCATATTATTAACTAATTATAACTTTATTTACCAACAGGATCGTATTCACAACATTACGATATTATGCAACCTATAGAAGAAGATGGTTGGAAACTCCATGTTATTAATACATCTTGGGTTCCGCCACCTAGTTTTCAGTGGCCAACTTCTGTTCATAAAAAGAAATATAAAACTGAGAAAAGGTATGATATTGTCCAATATATATATATATATATATATATACATATGCGATATTCAGTGAATATATAGCTAATGTCCTAATGAAAATTTTGCTTATCATATAGCTATGCATTATTATATTTAGTTACTATTTAATGTTCAAATTTTGTTTCATGTGAAACTAATTAAATATAATGTATACATAGACATAAGCACATTAAATTTTTAAATAACTATAATTCATTATATATACAGATCTAAAAATAATATATAAAGGAATTTAATTTCATTCAAATATCTTAGATCTCACATTTTCAATTTTTACAGGAGTCTCAACCAACATCATATCAACAAACACCGATGGATTGTTTACTCATCGAGTAAAGAAGGTTACTTCTGCAAGTACTGTGTACTATTTGCCACATCTTCTGTTGGGTCTGCTAAATGCTCCCAACGTCCTGGAAAACTTGTCTTAAACCCATTAACAATGTTTAACAAGTTGACAGGAAAAGACGGAGTTCTGATAGCGCACGAGCAATCTCTGTTCCACAAATCTTCCGTTGAGGCTGCACAAAACTTCAAATTAACCTCATCAAATCCTTCTGTCGATATTAGAAATCAGTTGTCATCGCAGAGAGAGGAACAGGTATACCAAAAAATTAACTGAAAAATTACAAATGAATATAATTTCGTTTTTTTTTTAATAATGGCAAACAGCATTCATTTTTATTAATTAACATTAGCTACTAATCGTATGATTTTTTCTTTATGTGACCAAATTTCAAGATAATTCAGAAAATAAATATATAAAGACGGTTTTCTTTCTTATTTCAAAAGAATTTAAATATCAAAATAAAGTATATTATGCAATTTGTCAAGAAAAAAATTAGTCGATACCATCATTATCACAGTATATATATAAGTATTAGGTTATATATGACTATAGGTTTACAGCTATAGTGTTCTATAGTATAGATAGTACTACTACTAAAAGAGTTCCTCTCTTAGTAATATTCATGTTTTAAAATAAAATATGCTTTAATTTACATGTTCGAAACAACAGAATGGCTTTGTTGTCACTAATAAGAGCTATCATTCTGTGTGGTCAGCAAAACTTGGCTATTAGAGGGCACAACGAATCCGAAGATATGTTAAATTTCGAAACCACAAATAACGAGGGCAATTTTAGATCAATTCTGAAACTAATGGTGCTATGTGGCGATGATAAATTGAAACATCATCTCGAAACTGCTCCTAAAAATGCTCGTTATACAGCCCCATTAATTCAAAATGAAATTATTAATATTATTGGAAATATAATTCAAGAGAGAATTATCAAAGATATAAATGAGGGTGGTGGACTCTTTGCCATACTAGCAGATGAGACTCAAGATATATCTACTATAGAACAAATGAGTCTGTGTGTGAGGTATTTCCACAATGACAGCATTCGGGAAGAGTTTCTTCTATTTCAAGATTTGTTCTACGAATCATTCAATCTCGATTTTTCTTCAATGGCTGAAGATGAAGTCATGGAACCAAAACTTTCAGGAAAGCTAATTGGCAAGGCTATTCTTCAGAATTTTCAAAACTTGGGGCTTGATATTCAAAACTGCGTTGGGCAAGGGTATGACGGGGCAGCAGTGATGAGCTCAAATATAGCGGGTGCATCGTCTGTTATTTTAGAGCAGAACCCCCGTGCTCTTTACACTCATTGCGCTGCCCACTCCCTCAACCTGGCCATAGTTGATGCCACAAAAGTGCAAGAAATTAGGAACATGATGGGTTCCCTCCGTGAAATCGTTAATTTTGTCAACATCAGTGCGAAGAGAAAGGCCGTATTCTCTGCCGCTGTTAAATTTCATTTACCCAATCATCCACATAGCCACCTGAAAAGTCTTTGTGAGACAAGATGGGTTGAGAGACATGAGGCTATCGATACCTTCATCACTCTTCTGTCTCCGATCAAACTCACAATAACCCAGGTAATATTATGCTATAATGTTATAAATATGAGTAACTATACGGGTATATATCTTTATGTAAATGTTTGTTATTTTTTATTCATGTATAAATATTATAATGTCATTTTTATATTTGTAGATATCGCAATGGAGGAATGATCCAAAGTCTTCGATGGCAAGATCGCTTTTAGTAACTCTTGAAGACCCCACGTTCAACATTGCACTTCATTCTTCTGCGGTTGTAACCTCAAGACTTAGACCTCTCGCAGCTAAACTCCAGAAGAAGAATCAAGTAACATTGATACAGTTGTTGTTGTTGTAGTTAACTAAATTTCAATGTTGTTTCATCAGTCTGCTTATACAACTTTTATTTGTTATTTTTATTTTATTTTTATATTGAATTCATGAGTTTATGATTTTTTTTCATTTCCCAACGCCTCTATACTTTTGATCAGCTTCCTGCCATAAAGAAGATTTCCGAAAATAAGTTACCCAATTTTTTAAAGTTAATAATCAATGGAAATTAAACATGTAGTACAAATTATATTCTAATTTTAACATTATCTATTAATTAGTATTTGCATGATTTAACCAGTAACCAGTCACTCCCTATTAATAATTAGACATGTTCCTAATGTAGTTATTGTTGTAAATGATAGAAATATTGTTATAATTCTAAGAGTAGCTAGCTTTGGAATTAAACAAACTGCTAATTTAAGTATCTTGACTCCTTCAGTAGCTATTTTTTTTCCTTAATATCTTGTTTTATTATGGTGATAAACCATTTTCGCAAATTTTGATAAAATATGTAATTAAATTACATATTTTATGTAAGGTATAAAATTATATATATTTATTGATAGAATGTGATAAGTTTTCCCTTTTTCTAATATGTGATCCAATATATGAAGTAATATTTCAATGATTGATTACGCAAATAACAATTAACAGGACATGTTGGGAGCATTGGATCTGGTTTCTTCTGTTGTGAGATCACTAAAAAATTGCAGAGAAACAGCTGAAGAGGTTTTTCATGAGGTTTTCGTCAAAGTTGAAGGAATTTGCGGTCATATAGAATTCCCACGGAAGTGTTCACGACAAACTTTCAGATCAAATGTTGAGAGTGACTCTCCTGAAGAATATTTTAGAAGATCTCTATTCATTCCATTTTTAGAGTCAATTTTGAATAATCTTGAAAAAAGATTCAATAATCACAATCAACAGGTGATGAAGTTGTGTTTTCTCCTTCCCTCTAGTATTACATCTGCCTCCAATACTTACCATGCTGATTTGAGATATGCGTTCAATTTTTGGAGGCCGATCTTGGCTCAACAATCTGAGCAGCAGGTCATTGGCGAGTGGGATGTATGGGCCACTTTGTGGTTGAACAAAGATGCGAAAAAACCTAATGATGCTATCAGTTCTCTTATTAATTGTGACCCTCTAGCATTCCCAACTATTCATCGGTTACTTCTTGTATTTGCAACGCAACCAGTTACTACTGCTTCTCCAGAGAGAACATTTTCTACTCTCAGACGGTTAAAAACTTGGTTGCGAAGCACAATGCGAGAAGATCGGTTAACAGGCTTAGCACTAATGGCAATGAACAAAGACAGATTTGGTCTAGATGATGCATCAACTGTACTTGATAACTTTACACAAAAAAAAGCAAGGAGATTGAATCTTACTCTTTCATAAGTTGAATTACCTCTCATAATTTTCGGATTTTTTTTTTATTCATATAAGTTACCCCTTGTTTAGCTATAGTACTGTTTGTCACACACAAAAAAAGTTCTCTATTTTGAAATTATATATTATATAGTTTATTATATTATTTATTTTTATTATTCTAGCAAATTCTAATGATTTTTTTTTTCACTGGAATTTGCAAGCATAATAATGAATGAATAATATAAAAACCTTGTATTAAAGATACAGACTACTGTATAAATATATTTATACTCATCTCGAGCATATTTAATTTATAAATAGTGTTTTTATGTGACATACAGCATAATTATAATATCTTTTACTTTTATAATATGTTTTATTAATTTGAACATGCTGATAATGAATAATATTGTTTTGATGATTTTTGCTGCAGCCAAAAGTATACGGAATGTAATTATAATACTCAAATACATACAGTACTTTCATTCACATTATTTATTTATGCCTATTCGTATATTAAGAAAGTTACAAGTAATATTTTGCATCTTGAAAAGTGCCCCCCCCCTTGACGGAATCCTAGATACGCCCCTGCTGATGGATGAAACAATAATGATGAATAAATTATTGCAGAAGTAGTGTAATATACCTCGCATAGCTATACAAAAAAATTAGTAAAAGCTATTGATGTAACTAGCATATTATAGACTATAAGTATAATATTTATTCAAATATAGCGTTAGAGGTTACAAGTGATAAATAATTTATAAGAAATTGAAAATTGGTAGGGATTTAACGTCTGCTCCGACCATTTCTGGTCATATCACTGACGTCAAAAGGAAATAAGTACAAGGGACTGAAAAAAGCAGTCAGAAAGGACTGGCTACACGAGCAAAATCATGTACCACCGTCAATAACATGCTCATGGATGCAGAAAAGCTACTCTGTGAATTTCAGTCACTTACCAAGTAATATGACGCTCACAAGCACCAGAGACTGCACCCACGGATCCAAGAGGAAAATGAAGAGGTGATAGTAAATGAAGCCTATGTAACCCAAAATCTGAGACCTTCTAGTTAAAGAGCATAAACTTAGAGGCTAGAGCTATCATCTTTTCTTCCATTCACCACAACTAGCTTTAGGATAGATCTCCTAGGGGTATAAAGGTTATCGAAAGCACGTTAATGTAGGCAATGCACCACTTTATTTACCTGCTAAGAAACTCTCAATCTTCTTTCCTCAGAGCTTCTGATTGCAGGCATAGTTTCTGACTCAGTTGCGCATACATTACATCGATCCTTCAGGTGATCCAGATTGATGACGTCACACATTTAGCATACGACGTACTTAAGCTGAAAAGACATAGAAATTATTGACCAAAAAAATATCCATGGAAAAAAGGGTATCTTGTCAAATAACCAAAATTCATATTAGGAGTTGATAACATCATTCAAAATTTTAATTAATTATAGAAGATATTTTCAAGATCAACCTTACATATCACTCACAAGAACATGTGATACATTCAAAGTGAACCTTGCATGTAATACAGTAAAATTCCTCTGTAGTGAATGTAGATTCCTGAGTAAGAGATTCACCGTGAATAGTGAACAAATTTTCTTTAATCTACCATGAATGGCCATCAGTTTTAAAAAATAATGGCCCTTCATCGCAGACTACGATTTTAAATGTATGCACTACGCAAATTCTTGAGTTAATACATTTATTAAAGGTTCTTACATTAAAAATTATTGCTTTATATGCAAGTTATCCAATAACAGTTATTCATTATCTAGAGTTAAGTGAATGATGAAGACACACCTGCATTGGGATATCCACAGAGTAGAAGGCAGCATAGACAGGGTCTGCTTCTCCTCCTCCTAGAAGACAGAGACTGAAGTACATCTTGCCAATCTTCACAGACACCATGCAGTCCATGGCTATTCCTTTGAGGGATTTGTGGCCGAAGAATGCCTGCATACCTCATCAGCTTGATGTAATCAGCAGCTAACTATAAAGGAAATAGTTGGTGTCATTATTATGGAACAGTCATCAAAACTTAACAATCATCTTATAGCTATTTGTCAAAAAGAAGATAATCACAACTTTGCAAGCTTGAGAAAGAAGTCATGCAGCTAGTTATATGAAATATATATTCACAATCGTTCTTAAATTTACATGAAAAATTAATTTCAAAACAATTTCTATAAATTATGAGTTTAAATATGTATAGAATAATCTCCATTTCACCCAATTAATTGCACACTTTCAATGCTGTCCATTGTTATTGGCATGTAAATGTATTATCAACTTCATTCAGTTTTCAAAATAGGTTCAATCCTTTTTAGTCATTTGGTGAATACTATATTTGTTTATCTATAGTTAGCAAGCTAGCTATATCTCCAAAACGCATGCAATAATTACATGTAAATATAGGAATTAATTACAAAATAGTTCAAGATCTTGCAAAGATATATTTCCCCTCAAAAAACGTTTCCATATATCTTTGGTGACATTGACACTTTGCAAGCTGGTATATAACTAAAATTAGCAGTACAATCTTTGCTAACAATAGCCTTAATCATTAGCAAAGATTTCAGAGTTGTGCTTAAAGAAATACTTACTATAGGCAAAAATAATGCATGCATTCCAATGCACCCAGTAGGCAGTACCTAGTCCTAACCATCAATCTTTTTGGACTATTTTTTTTATAAATTGAAATATATATGGTGAAGAATTTAATCATACAGTCACATATACTAATTAGTAACCTTGGTGACTAACTAGTACAATCAGACATTGAAACTCTGGTTGGTTGATAATAGGCTATATTAACTATTAATAATTAAGTTAAGCCTTAAATGTAGGCATTATTACTATTGTTGCTGTAAGCTGGTGTCCCAGTCTGTTTTGGTGCACAAAAAACCAATGACTTTACAAAAAGATAAAACAATCTACATATATAATTTCAATAATTATAATATGGCTGATTCACCAATATTTTCCCAAGTAAACCAGTAAAAATTAATTGTAACACAGAAATAAATAGCTGAATATCCACAGACTTTGCTAGAATTATAGAATATCATTTTCAAAGGGGAAAAATTTCACTGATAAGCTGATGGAACTGTGAAATTTACACAGTTGTGGCTGTGGATGGTGTCCATGACATGATGACGCCCAGTCTGTATTGGGTGCACTGAACTCCTTTGACTTTTGGCCATGTTTCAGGATAAGTTAGTTGAATCCAAATACTTGGCTTACATTTCCCAGTCAGTCTCCAGATATTTAATTTTTCAGACAATTTCTCTCCAAAAAAATTCAAATTTCTCTCCAAAGATTTTCAAATTTCTCGCCAAAATGACCCAAAATTGCAAAATACTCTCCAATAATTACATGTAAAAATAGAAATTAATTGGAAAATTGTCGCCAGATATTGCAGAAGGTCAATCTAAGGCCTCATTATTTTCCAGATAAATTTCACAACTTCACCAATCACCCATCTTATGCAGTCAGTCATTTCATGATTTCAAAGGATCATAAACTCAGGTACTAACTACTAATGTCAAATTAGTTTCAAATTTAGAATTAATTCCTATGTTCCCATCAAATCAATGATCATATCCCATATAAATTTTCAGAAATCCTTTGAGATTTAGGTTAAGCATAAGCTCAAAATTGGCAATTGGCCTACAGTTTGGAACTTTTGAGTTTGCCAGCCTCTATTATCCTATAAGATGGGGGGGATTATATACAAAAATCAGCAAAAAAGCTACCAACATTTTCCCTTAATTTGGCTAATCTTAGCCCCAGTCTGCAGAACATGGGACATTTTTAACATATTCTGTGCAAACAATCCTTAATTTCCTCCTATATTCACATGTATTTTACTGAGAACAGAAGCCAAAATAGAGGATTTCTTGGAGGACACGCTACCAGTTCCTGCAGTCTGGTAATCTTCCAACACTTGAAACTTCCAACATTTTTTCTCCTAAAATAAGTAGTTAGTAAATTTAATGGTATTAATGGAATATACTATTATTATTAGTTAGGTAGTAATTACTATATGGGAATATATAGTAAACTGTAAAAGGTACACTTAGTCTTGGCACATATATTGCATAATTATTTCTCCAAAATAAAGTTTCTTGTCATGTCAGAGGACTTTATGCTAGATATATATAATCCTATATTACCAAAAATTTAAACATGGGAAATATTGGAGGACTAGTCATTAGCCAAAATTATGAAAAATTGATGGCATCTTTTCTCCAGATTCTTTAATCTTAGAATAGTAAAGAGTTCACAGTTCAGTGCACCAAATAGCCTAATAGGTACCTACACCTAGCTTAGCTACTGAGTACAGTCTACAGATTACAGACAAGACTAAAGGGGCCTTTACACGGTAAGTGCTCAGTGCCACTTTGTGGTGACACTGCTCTATGCCACGCCCACTTTGCTACTTGCCCCACCCTTTTTGGCAAAACTTGGTGGTGACCAAGCTATCGCTCTGAGAGCAAACGCTCAACACAAAGTGCCACTGTCTGTCAGTAGCGATTGCCAGACAATCTACAACCCCTTTCATTAGCCTAGTTGAAGAGCACACATGCCTATGGAAAATAAAATCTAAAGAATATAAAGATAAAACACTAACAGCGTTAGTGTTTAATAGCATATTGGATACTAAACACGATACTAAAGTGTCAGTGCCCACCAAAGCACATTCTGCTCGTGTAAAGGCACTGAGCTAATTGGTGGGCAGTGTGGTGAAAAAAGTGTGGTGAATAGTGGCACTGACCAGTGCTCGTGTAAAGGCCCCTTAAGACTTCATCAACACTAGGTTTAGGTTACAGCAACACTAATAATGTCTAGTGTCTACCAGGAACATATCTTAAGCTTAAGGTTCAAACTTCAACCTAGCCTCTAGATAATTAATAATTAGGCCCTAATATTTTATAAATTATATCATATTATCAATCAAGCAGAGTAAGTTTGGCTGACATGGTGACAGCCAAATTGACCATGACACTTCATAAAATGCTATTTCGCATAACGGATACCTAGCATATCTAGTACATACCAAGTCAGACCTAACGGTCAAAGCCTACATGCTAGGTAGGTACATAGGTACTTACCTTAATGGGAGACTTTAAAATTGAAAAGCCTGGTACCAGGTAGGCTAGGTATACTTTACCGTACTTACCTATTTGTCTTAGGTAGAAAATTCTCTTTGGCTCTACTACCACTTTTTTATATTGCGATAACATGGGTACCTAATTATAACTCATACGAAGTAGAATTAATCTGGTTAACAAATTTATGGTACCTATTTAATATTTAACTGGCGGTATATAACAGATTTAGAGTTTCGTTGGACTGACGCAGTGACGCAACATTGCTCTGCTCGCATTGTTCCAATAATGTCGACGCTCGTATAGTTTACGATAACTAATTCTAGGTACCTATAATAGCATTATAATTTTCATCCAGTTACCAAAGTATTTCTCAAAATTTGTACTGGATAATTTTAATCAATGAATAAAATCTGAGGTCGAGTTTCCCAAGAATATTTAAATTATCGGTATCAAGGTCTTTTTAAAAGAACGTTCTGGATAATATATAATCCACTGTATAATCCACATACAAAATTAATGTATGTTTTATGAAGAAGTTCGTAATATGAACGAAAAGAACTTATATGTCACAGAATATTTATGTAAGGAGTAACTAAAATGAATATACCTACATTTTGTGCTTTTATTGATTCAATGATTTTTATTTTTAATATTACTAAGATAATTTAAAACTCTTTATATGATTTATAAATGATAGTAATAAACAATGGAACGCAACATGTAACTCTATTTTATATTTTTTTACATAGGCCTAGGTACATTTTTGTAGGTACATAGATTTTATACAATTTTTTACATACATTTTTGATATAGGCCTACATTTTTTACATAATTTTTTTACCATAATTTTTTCAAATTAATATTTCTTTAGCTACCATAAAAAATTTACATAAATTTTTTTACATAATTTTTTACAAAAAAAATTACATCAATTTTTTTACATTCATTTTTTACATAGAAAGTGGCTGTTATTTGTTTTGTCAACATCGCAGCGACAAATACTTAATATTAATTTGCATGTATAATTATAGTTGTTTTGCCAACATCGTGCCAACACTTGATATCTATCAAGCGGCCGATTGTTGGGTATTGACATCATGCCGACAAATAATATTAGTCTGTCGGCCGACTGTTGTAAGAACGACGTCCTGCCGACAAATAATATCCATCTGACGGCCGTATGTTGTGTAGCCGACGTTGTGCCGATGTCGAAATGAATCAATTTGCCGATGCACGACGTTGCCATAAGGTTACCGATGCACGCCACCATACGGCCGTTGCACGCCACCATTGCAACGGCTGACGTTGCAATGTTTTCTGGGTCCTGGTACCGATCGTGGGACCCTCCGTCTTCGTGCCTGAAACTCTGTCACATTGCCACCTTGGATGTATTAGACTAAAAAAAAATTGATAATAAACGACCCGGTGATACTTAAAGATATTTTAAAGTGAATAGAACAATAAAGGCAAGCACCGCTTTTTTAACCAAAATCACAACTTATTCTTATTACAAATAGTAAAGAGTTGGTTAAATTTTTATATAATTGTAACTGCTTAAAATTTTCGTTCCTTCTGAGTTCAAATTAAAGAAAATGTTTCGAGGCCACGACTTAGAAGAAATTAATATATAATTAGATTTTTATAATTATTGTGTTTCATTGAACAAACAGGAATTTTGTGCTCTGTGAAATATTTTTAGCAGTAAGGTATATGTTCCAAGTTATTAATAGGGTCTATATTTTCGAACACGTGATAAAGGAAAATATAATAATTATTATTTAACTACTATATTTAATTCGTAACATAATAACTAAAGGTATGATACCAATTGAAATAAAAGTTAAATAATGATTAAATATAGATTTATTGAGTCCGATTACCACTTTAAGTTTAATTATCTATAATGTGAATCACTGAATTTTAATCGTCTCATTTGCACAGCTTTTGGCACTAGGTGAAAGCTCAAGTTATCAGATATGGGGTTCCGCATTTTACGTAGAAAAATTATTTAGGAATTGATTTTTATTTCTAAACTTGTATTTTGCGTACTGGTATTATGGTTACCAATTTAAGTAAGAATTAAATAATGATAATTATTATATTTATTTCTTATGTATCCGAAAATGTGGAAACATCCGATAACACTGAATCTACTCTAAAATGGAACATGTTAAATAGCCCATCAACTTTTAATTATTTACGTTAAGTAGAGGATTAACGTCTGCTTCGGAACCAAAGTCCATGTCGCTTACGTCAAAAGGAAATGAAATACAAGGGACTAGAAGAAGCAGTCAGAAAGGAAAGTGGCTCCATGGACAAAGTCACGACGCTCATGGATGCTGAAAAGCTACTCCGTGAATGCTGTCACTTACCGAGGATGTGACAAAAATGGTCACAAGCACCGGTGGCTGCACTCAAGGATGGAAGAGGGAAATGAAGAGGTAATAGCAAATGAAGTCTACGAGCAAAAAAATCTAAGAACTCGTACGTAATTGTGGAGCATAACCCTAGCGCTATCCTCTAAAACTGCATGGAGAGTTAAAAACACTATACACATGGTAAACATAAAATAGAAAATACATAATCCAAATTACAACAGTTTTGGTTCCCAAGGGACGCCACCCCACTTCTCTTCTATTCACCAAAGACAGCTTCAGCAACCACTCGGGGCTTATTATAAGCAGTTTAAAATAGATTCTTAACAATAAATGCACTGGCCATCGAAAAATCACTTGATTGGTTAGCCATTTCATTTTTACGGTACTGGAGGATCAATCTATTCAACAACCGATCTTCCAGTATCGCTTACTTTACGTTAATCCAGTGTAAAATTGCACTAGCTAGCTTGTCAATGTCCGATCGTACCTTTATAACTGCCGTAGTCCCCTATAAGTGGATTAATTATTGGGTAGAGTTTAAAGGGAGCACAACGTACGTTATATAGAAAGGTACAATCCAATTGAATAGAAATAATTTCTACGTTTCTATACGCATTATAAAGCAGGAAGATAAGAAAATGAATTTTCCGAAAAGTTCTTTGAGCTTATAAAAGAGCTTGAAATTTTGTATTTTTTAATTTTGCCTGTGTTTTTGTACTTTTTTATATACATAGGCATGATTGTTTTAAATTTGTAATGATTTTTTCAATAAAGAATAATAATGACAATAATTTCCACATTTGAAACGATTTTTTTAAAACTACTTATCTGTTTTCGCACTTCTGGTCGAAGTATAAATTCAGATATCGTTTGGAAACAGATATGCCGACGTCAAGATAATGCTGTTAAAACCATGTATCGGTTTTCGTGTTTCTACTCGAAGTGTAAATTCAGATATCATTTAGAAACAGACATTCCGATATCTACTATGAGTCGAAATGGTTGCTAAGTCGATACCCACCGTTAGCGCTACCAATTCGACAGTAAACGGCATCGAATCGACATTCATATGTTTGATGGGAACATATGTGATTTTAAAGAACGCAGCAAAAGATGAGACCAACCAATTTTCAAGTATGAATTTAAGATAAGAGCATTAGAAAATTGTAACGTTGGCCCAGCCTGCGAGCTTGAATATCGTCAATGGTAATATTATGGTTCAAGAAAGAACAGGCAGCTGCTGCACAAGTGCAGAGATTAAAATTAGCAATGTCGATTCCTGACTCTTCCATAATTGCTTCAATCTGTCTACCTATTTTAGAAATAGATAGGTACTGTTTGTATGATTTTCGGAAACTTACAGAGTTGATTAGACTCTCCACGAAATCTAATCCATGTACTCTTTGAAGGTTAAATATAGACAGAATTTGAATTGACATTAAAATACCTCATTTAATCAGGAATTCATTATTTCCCACACGTGGTGTATAAAGTAATTGAAATAGTCTCTTTCATGATACAAAATCTTTATACATCCATAACTTTGAAAGTTGGAACTTGATGTATAGATCATCGAGCTTGTACCGTATCTCATTAATTAATAGGTTGAAATTCTAAAAGCAATACCTTCAAGAGGGAAATAATTTTTCAAAATTCAAACCAAAAGAAACATTCCAGATCATTTGTACATGGGAGTGGTTAGTCTTATTCAATTTTTATTTTTATTGGTATCCAGGATACCTGCACTAATTCAATAACTAACACTCTTTACTGCAAGCGATTTCACTATAGATAATCCAGTATTATAAGAAAACTATTTATGGCAGATCAATCTATCTTCAAAAGAGCTAGAATCACTTTCGGTTACAACTGAACAATTTATATCATTAACAATTTACATAAAATTTGAAGTTACGATTTAACTTTACATTAATAATTTACATCATTAAATTGCATGGGAAAAAAATTAAATTAAATTTTCTGTCTACTCAAGAAATATACCACTTGTGATCTAGCTATGTTGTTTATAGAGGTTTGGCAGAAATTCTGCACTAAAAAAACATGATACTGATTTTGTACCGCAAAAGGGGTAATGAACACTGTTGCACTTGGTCTTCCTAAATTTTATAAAGCCTCATGATACTTAAACGTTAGAATTACCAACTTACTTTATCAGCATGAATGTTTTGATAAAAGTATATTTTTTCACAGAAAAATAAGTCTTCTAACAGACGTTTTCAAAAACTTTAACTAATACGAGAGCATGACTGAATATTTGTAGTCTTGACAGTAAATATTTTGATTTGGACAAACTAAATGTCATTTAAAAAGGCCCTACCAACCAGATAAAAATGGCCTTCAGTTCTAGTACATTAAGGTGGGAGGTAGAGTCTTAGCATATATAATCCCATCTATCAATAAATAATTATAATAAAATTTAATAAATTTATAAGAAATGTACATTCATCAAGTTGATGCATCAGTGGTAGCTAAGTACAATACTTTGAGAATTATGGTTTATGCTTACTAAACTGATTGAAAAGATTCGTATTGAACTGGAAATCCATATTATCAGAGGTTATATAAACTCAGAGTTGAAGGCCACGTTTTCCACACTTCTCCTGATGATGAATAGAAATCTTTTTAATCGAAAGCTTGAAACCACAAATACCTTCAACGCTTACGAAACTAGAGTAATGAAAGTGTGTCTAAATACTTTAAGCTGGATAATCATCAACAATTTCCATTCTTTTTGTAAGTTGCCATTGACAATTTTGAGGGCATTAATCTTAAGACGTTCTAAAATTATAAAGAATAAACCTCCCCATTAAACTGCTAGAAGGCAGAGAGTCAACAGTTCGATAAAAAATAAAAATGTCACAATTAATAGAATTTTGCTCAAATTTGTTGCATCAATTAAAAATCATTTCTTTCTAATGATTAGGAATAAATAAAATAAAATTTCTTTCATTACTAATAACAACAGTGCTCTCTCTTTCTCTCTCTCTCTCTCTCTCTGCAACAGTCCATTCATATACGAATTCATCTATCAATAAAGTAAATTAAATAATACATAGACAAGTAACTTTCAGTTCTTAATTTTGCCAATATAGAATTCATGACTTAAGTAAGTTGCATGATTCACAAGTAGAGCCTTTAGCTCTAAACTTACTTAAGTTAGAAGTGTTTACCAATTTCTAATATCTACGGTATTATTCTCTATATGGACAGAAAAGTAATCATCTTCAAAATCAATAGAGGCCACGAGACAAATTTATTCCATTGAACCAACTACAGTTCTCCAATGTTCTAATTAATAACGTTAATAATGGATATGCAGATTCAATGGCTTTAGATAAATTTATAAATAAATGAAGTCCTTCACGTCTTATATGAATGAGAAAACTTACCGAAAATTATTATTCTTCTCTATGATCAATCTTCATACCTATAGACATTAATTAAGAGGATGCATAGGACTAAGAGGACACATAGGACGAAGAGGACACATAGGACCAAGAGGACACATAGGACCAAGAGGACACATAGGATCAAGTGGACACATAGGACGAAGAGGACACATAGGACGAAGAGGACACATAGGACTAAGAGGACACATAGGACCAAGAGGACACATAGGACCAAGAGGACACATAGGACCAAGAGGACACATAGGACCAAGAGGACACATAGGACCAAGAGGACACATAGGACCAAGAGGACACATAGGACCAAGAGGACACATAGGACCAAGAGGACACATAGGACCAAGAGGACTCATAGGACCAAGAGGACACAAAGGACCAAGAGGACACATAGGACCAAGAGGACACATAGGACCAAGAGGACACATAGGACCAAGAGGACACATAGGACCAAGAGGACACATAGGACCAAAAGGACACATAGGACCAAAAGGACACATATAAACAACAAGAAACATAGGATCAATGGGACACACATAAGAATAAGTAATGCACACGAATAGAGAACACACATGGAATAAAGGACACAAATAGATATTATAGTAATAATATTAAAAATATATATATATAATAAAATTCAATAATGATAATAATAATAAGGTGCAAAAAATTGAACAAAAAGAACTAGACATATAGATATAGAGCTTGACCGTTTTTAATCGCTCCTATATAGCTTGTTACAAATATAAAGAAAGTAGAATTTTTGTATAGAATGAATGTAGTCAACAGTAGCTATAGGTAGTATCAAATTTTGGTTTCATATTTCGATTTTTTAATAGATTAATTAATAATAATAAACAAAAAGGTAGATAGCTGAAATAGAAAGACGGTATCCAACATACAATTATTGGTCATAAAATTCGTTGTCAGGTCGAAGTTTTCCACCTTTCTTCTGATGATGAATAGAAATCTTTCTATTCGAAAGCTTGAAACCTGATAAAACCTTCAACGTTGAGTTTAAATAACCTCATAATAATATGGATTTCCCGTTGAGTTAGAATCTATTCCATCACTCTGATTTATGTTACTTAATGTTATATATAATTTTAATGGGAAGAAATGAAGTGATGTCTCCAGGTATCGTTCGTGGGTCTATCCGCCCTCGTGCCAGCAGCTCTGCCACTTTGCCACCGTGGATGCATTTGACTAAAAAAAAATTTGATATTAAGCGATCTGGAGATACTTAAATTTTTTTAAAGTGAATGGAACAATAAAGGCAAGCACCGCTTTTATAACCAAATCACAACTTATTCTTATTTCAAATAGTAATGAGTTGGTCATATTTTTATATAATTGTAACTCCTTAAAAATTTCGTTCTCTATGAGTTCAAATTAAAGAAAATGACGACTTAGAATATAGATGAAAGCTCTGTGATGAAAGTTTAAAGTAATGAATGCATTAATTAAAATTTGACCATATACTAATTCTCACTCAGTAAATAAAGGTCATAATAGATGAGTAATTAGTTTGACATTTTGACTAATATAATTGTGTTATATAAAACATAAATTTTGTGCTCTGTGAAATAATTTTAGCAATAGGGTATATGTTCCAAGTTATTAATAGGGTCTATATTTTAGCTGAAATAGCTGAAGGTATGATACCAATTGAAATAAAAGTTAAATTATTCGATTATTATATCTAGATTTATTGAGTCCGATTACCACTTTAAGTTTAATTATCAATAATGTGAGTCACTGAATTTTAATCGTCTCATTTGCAGCTTTTGGCACTAGGTGAAAGCTCAAGTTAACGGATATGGGGTTGCACATTTTACGTAGAAAAATTATATATGTAAAGATTTATATTTTTAAACTTGTATTTTATGTACTGGTATCATGGATACCAATTTAAGTACGAATTGAATAATTATAATTATTATATTTATTTCTTACATATTCGAAAATGTGGAACCGTCCTATAACACAGAATTTACCCTAAAATGGAACATGTTAAATAGCCCATCAACTTTTAATTATTTATGTTTAGTAGAGGTTTAACGTCTGCTTCGGAACCAAAGGCCATGACGCTGACGTTAAAAGGAAATGAAATACAAGGGACTGGAAGAAGCAGTCAGAAAGGAAAGTGGCTCCATTGACAAAGTCACGACGCTCATGGATGCTGAAAAGCTACTACGTGAATGCTGTCACTTACCGATGAATGTGACAAAAATGGTCACAAGCACCCGTTGGCTGCACTCAAGGATGGAAGAGGGAAATGAAGAGGTGATAATAAATGAAGTCTACGAGCCTACCTTAAACAAAATCTAAGACCTCGTACGTAATTGTAGAGCATAACCTTAGCACTATCCTATTAAACTGCACGGAGAGTTAAAAACACTAAAAACATGATAAACATAAAATAGACAATACATAATCCAAATTACAACAGTTTGGGTCCCAAGGGACGCCACCTCACATTTCTTCTATTCACCAAAGACAGCTTCAGGAACCCCTCGGGGCTTATTTACAATAAGCAGTTTAGAATAGATTTATAACAATAAATGAACCAGCCATCGAAAAATAACTTGATTGGTTATCCATTTCATTTTCACGGTACTGGAGGAACACTGTTCAACATCCGATGTTTTTTATATCGCTTACTTTACGTTGATCCATTGTACAATCGCACTAGCGTGCCAATGCCCGATCGTACCTTTACAACTGCCTTAATCCCCTATAAGTGTATTAATTATTAAGTATAGTTTAAATTGAGCACTACGTACGTTATATAGAAAGGTACAATCCAATTGAATAAAAATAATTCCTACATTTCTTTACGTATTATAAAACAGGAAGATAAGAAAATGAATTTCAAAATTTGAAACGATTTTTTTTAAAACTACGTATCTGTTTTCGCACTTCTGGTCGAAGTATAAATTCAGATATCGTTTGGAAACAGACATGCCGACGTCAAGATAATGCTGTTAAAACCTTGTATCGGTTTTCGTGTTTCTACTCGAAGTGTAAATTCAGATATAATTTAGAAACAGACATTCCGATATCTACTATGAGTCGAAATGGTTGCTAAGTCGATACCCACCGTTAGCGCTACGAATTCGACAGCAAACGGCATCGAATCGACATTCATATGTTTGTTGGGGTGTTGCAAGCTTGGAATTTGCAACAAAAAACATAAAATATACAGTAACTAGATTACGTGCACTCGGTAGAGCGCATACCTTCGCTGCCGCTTTGACCCGTTTTCTCCCAAAATGGTTCCTGTATATTGACCAATCGTCCCACCATGTTTCATGCAATATGGTTCAATACTTTTTGAGTTATGAATAACAATGATGTTGACCTTTGACCGGGTCGCTCCAAAAGTTCTACAGGTAAAGCTCGTACGACGGACAGTATACAGGAAAAGCCCCCCTACAAAGTACAAAAATTATTAGTTTAATTGGGGATTTAACTTCTAAGTTTTCCTTAACAGCATTTCAAAGAAACTCTAATGAAGGTAAACAATCTCAGATTATTATTGAATACATTTTCTAATGAAAATCTCATAATATCTATATAATTTACTCATATAATTGTACGTAGGTACGAAATAATGAGGTAAGTTAAATGAAACAAAGATAACTAACTAAACCAATTAACTAACTAAACCAAATAGTAACTAAACCAAATAGTAACTAAACCAAATGAAAATATAGGGTAGTTACACCTTTTTTAAATTTTATAAAGCTTCTTTAATCAAAGAAATTGAGTAACAAAATCAAAATACTGAAAATCCTAAAAACAATACATTAAGTGTTTATTGTAAATTGTAATACCTTGAATATAATAGATGTAAGACTAGATAATTGGTAGACGAATAGAATATTAGTTAAACAATATAATTTAAAAAGGGTGTTGTAGGAGTTACATGGCCAGAAGAAAGTATAATTTTTGTAGTTTTTAGGGGTGTCCGTTTAAAGATCGTTCACTGTACGAGCTTTAATACCTGTATACTGGATTCTTCATATTCAAAACTTGATAAATGTACTTGAAAACAGTTTTGTAAGAAGTATTTCAATATGTATTGAAATTATCTTCAATTAAAAGATATTAATTAACATCCTTTATTTTACCACTTAGTTTTTAATTATTTTTTACATTTAATAAAAAAAAATATTTAAAATATATGAGCTTCTTAGTAACAGACTATTTCGAAAAATCCATACGTGTAATGTTTTTTAATTTAAATTATTTGCTGCACAGTGCATATATTTTGTATATGCGTTTTATAAATGCATATATTTTGCATATGCGTTTTATAAACTGCATATGCATTTTATGAAACGCATATTTCAAGTGAATATGCACTAAATCTTTATGTGCATACACTGCATAATATGCAGTCCATATTGTCTCAACCCTAGTCATATAATATGCTGCATATCGCGTCAAAAAATATGCATATTTTATTCTGAATATTGTCTCATCCCTACTCCAATAATTAAGCCACTTTCCACCATTGGTAACAAGATGCTCAATTACTCATGGCCGTAGTTAATAATTTTATTTTATTTGAACTATCTCCTATCATTTCGCTGAAGTCAAAAGGAAATTAAGTACAAGGGACTGGAAGGAGCAGTCAGAAAAGAAAGTGCATAAAGAGCAAAGTCACATACCATAGCTGCAGAAAAGCCAATCCTTGAACACGGTCACTTAACAAGGAATGTGAAAGAAACTAACACTGGTGGGAGCACTCACGGATGGAAGAGGAAAATGAAGAGGCGATAGTAAATGAAGCCTTCAAACCTACCTAACACAAAATCTAAGACCACGTACATTTGAAGAACACAACCCTAGCGCTATCCTCCAAAACTGCAAGTATTGTTAAAAAAACTATAAACATGGTAAAAATGAAGAAACATAATCCAAATTAAGACATTTCGGGGACTAAGGGACGCTAACTTATATTCCATTCACTTCAGACAGGTTTAGGTTAGAGCACTTTGAAGGTCATGGTTGCATAAAAGCTACACCGTGAAGCAGTCACCTAGCAAGGAAAGTTACGATAAGAATATAAGCACCGCTGACTGCTCTCACAGAATGAAAAGATGATGGTAAATGAACCCTACCTCAAAACTAATAAGAATAACTCTATCGCTATCATCTTTAACAGAGTTAAAGAGATGCATGGAGAAAATTTGAAATTTTATATGATACATATAACAGCAATTCGTGGTCCTTTCTCTACCATTCAGCACATATAACTTAAGGGTAGTTTACACGAGGCTAGTTTACACGCTGCTTGCTGGCGAGTGAGATGATGACACATACTGGGTCCAGAAGCCAACTTGACAGCGAACAATACTTGAAGATATATTGTTTGGACTTGCTTTTAATACCTATCTGCTTTTATAAAAGATGAAATAATTGCAATGCATGACTTGAAGTTATTATATAATTAAAACTCCTTGTCTATATGGGTTGATATAGAAGAAAATGGTCATGAGGCCTCGATTTTGTGTATATTGTCATAATCAGCTAATGAAATTATAGATTCCAATTCATATAATGGTTAATCAGCTAATAATGGTTATATATTTTGTCTACCTCTTCGAAAATAGGAGACTGCCAATAATATGTTACAATTAACACAATTATAGAAATCGAAGTACCAAACTAATTAGGTACTCACCTATTCTTAGTGTGAGTTAATCTGTGATTGAATATAAATACTTTTAATTCATTCGCTACTTTGAACTTTCATCACAGAGTTTTAATTGTCGGGTGTAGGTCATAAGCCCCCCCGGTCAAGAGCCACCCTGTGTTTTAATCCTTATTTACCTGTATTATTCAATCCTTATTGACACTTTTGTAGTTCTTTACTGATTAATAGGGTTGTGACAATATTCTTTTAGCATAAAAATATAAACTCTAGCATATTTTAAATAAAGCATATTCTTTTATTAAAAACATATTCTTTTTATTGAAAATTTAATCTTTTTATTAAAAAGTAATAAAACATTCTCTTCAAAAATATATAAAAAAATCACGAAACTAATATATTTCTCAGTTCAGAGATATGCTATATAACTAAAGATTATATATTTACAAGAAAAAAACAATAGAAAGTAAGTATATAGGAATTATAGAATGACTTTCGCCGAACAATACATACCAAAATTATTGGAACATACAGGCCGAATGAGGTTAATACCTGAAAAACCTGTTCAGGGTTCGATATTGAAAAGTTTCATAAATTAATATTAGAAAATACATTTTTACTTTATCCTTACAGCTTTTCAACGTTCCTTAGTTTAAATTTAAAATTTACCCGTTTTATAAATCAGATATTACTTTGACTGAACTTGGTCAGACGATACCTATACAGATTGAATCAATGTGCCATATGATTCAAGTTAATAAAACTTATTTAAACGCTTCAAAGATTTCCATTGCACCGAAACAAGAGATAAGCATCCAAATGCGATTAAAGAAACTTGCTAATATCCCTTAACATATTTATATATCTAATTACATCACTTTCTAATGAATTAAGCATAAAAAGCATAATTAAGCATAAAAAACATAATAGAGCATAGAAAGAATATAAAGCATATTTTATAGGAATATGAAGCATATTTCAGAGCATAAAAGAATATATTTAGAGCATATGAGAATATATTTCGTGAGAATATAAAGCATAATTCAAAGAGAATATTGTCACAACCCTACTGATTAAACATAAGATACATGTATATAGGGGGGAGTGCCGCCCCCCGAACCCCCCTGCTAGGTCATTACTCATTAAACAATCATGAAGTGTGCAGTACAACAAACTAGCGGATACAACAAACTACATTAGCAACTCTTAGTTATTTCTTTCTAAGTAGTTCTTCATTTATTTAACTAGGTAAATAAGGATTAAAAAACAGGGAGGGGAAGGGCTCGTGACGAAAGGGGAGTAGGGGCTGTGACCTAGGGGGGCTCATGACCGGGGGGGGGGGAGGGGTCATGACCGTACCCCTTAATTGTCAGTCGATTCTGCTAAAATAAATGCGAAATATACGCTAAGTCGAGGCGTCAAGACCATTTACTTTTTTTCCAACTCCTAGAAAATGAAATATTCAATTATTTACAGGTATATAAGAACTTCAAGTTATGTTTCGCCCTTATTACAGTTTGCAATAAATCTGAGTAGTGGTTTTCATAATAAATACAGGGCCTGCCTGTACTAAGAAAAAGTTACTCGCAGCTAGTATTTTAGCCTCTATGACACGAGCCTTTAAGAATAGGTTATAGTAGTATGTATATTCTTCAACGGCTTTGTTAATAGTCTGTGCTTAGTTATTAGTCAACCCTGAAATAAATGATCTAGTGCTCAGATCGTTGATCAAGAAGTACGATGGATCATTATGTTCTGGCATAAAAATGAAAGAACAAAGCTCTTAGGAAAGATTTATTAAAAAAACATTTAATAAATCTGAACAGAATTTTTTTTACTATTCCCATGGAAAAGATATTTTATTAAGAATATTCTATAGATTAAAAATTAAGTTGAATTCTTCAAAGGATGACTTAAATCAAAGCTCTGGATTTAATTAAGATGGCTCAAAAGCAAAATAATGTATTTACATAAAATTCGTACACCAATTTAGTTTCTCAGTAAGGAATACTTGCAACACTACTGTGACACAATTTTATTGTAATCGAATTAATTAAATATATTCTGGAATACTAGTTATAGGATCATAAGTAATAATTAATAATTTAATTAAGAAACCTTGAAAATTTCTCTAAAATCACATTGAACTCTCCTGCTGTTCTTCGAGAATCGGTGCTCGTTCTTCAATAGGGTCCTGAACTTGAGGTACTCCATCATTCAAAGGAATATTAGGATTCTGGTTTGCAACGTGGTTAGAGGTACGTAAATTAATTTCTTTACAAAAGCTGTATATTATTCCGATGAAGACATATATTAATTCTAATAGGACAAGTAAGCAAACGAAGATCATAAACTGAAGAAAGCTCACTCCTGCAGTGATCACTCCATACATTAGAGGTGCGTAAAGGTTACCTGAAATGAAGTTTAGAAACAATTGAATTATAGTCAAAATATTTATACAGCAAGGTTAGACAAAATAGGTATCCATATTAACTGTAGTAACCTAGCCCTTAAAAGTTTGCTCCGTAACCCAGCTAGGGACTGGCGCGTGCGAACCAGTCATAATGAAAAAAAAGTTATTAATTTTATAAAACCGATTTTGAAGCCCATATTATGATCATTTATTCAAATATACAGGGTGTCTCAAAAAACCGGAACACAACTTTAAGTTAGTAGCTAGCTATACACCAAAAACTATAAAAGGTACAAATTTCTTTGATATCTTTTTTTATTGTTTAACGGCCCTTCTCCATCCATAGTTAAAATTTCATAAGTTTTATTCATTTGTGTTAATGTTATGAGGATTTCATTGATGGGTAGTGAAAATGGCTTTTGCGAAAATAGTTTTAAAAAAGCCTACGAAATATTTGTTTCTGGTCTTTGCTTGTTAAATTTTAATTTAAATATATAAGTGTTTTAGCGTTTACAAATGGATGTATAAATATCTAATTTCGTAAATTTGTTCTTTAAGCCCGCCTCCGATTTTCGATATTTTGACACTCAATATAGGTAAAAGGAGCCATTTTAACAGGTTTTTCAAGAAAACCATTTGATGTGGAAACTCATTCAGGAAACTTAGTTTTAGAGATATAGCGCAATTAAGTTTCAGATAGGTTATGTTAAATTAAAGGGTCAGGAAAGGTACATTTGCAGTTTATTTCAGATATACCATCACAAATACGTATATCGAAGAACGTGCCACCCTCCGAACTCCCCTGCCAGGTCATTAAACAATCATGAGTGCAGTAAGACGAACTAGCGGAGAGTGAACTATATTAACGGTTTCATGCCACAAATATTTCGTCACAAAAATCTAAAAAGGCGGAAAAGCCTTTGTTTGTTTTCAACAAGTTTGATGTTATCCTACCGGAAACTTATTTGTGCTACATCTCTAAAACTAAGCATTTCCACAAATGGTATTCATGAAGAACTTCTTAGTGGCTGCTTTTACCTATATGAAGTGTCAAAATAACGAAAATCAGAGGCGGACCTGAAATAAATTCAGATTTTTTTTGTGAAAAAAAATTATCGAAAAGTAGTCAATTTGTTAAGAACTAATAACAGTGTTAGTGAGGACTGGCGCGCCTGGACCAGTCTAGTTTACTAGGGTAAATCACTTTTACTTACTGCTGATATAGAAGGTATGGGCTAGAAAGGCCATGCTACCCAGATACAGCAATAGATGAGCTATTAAGATTAAATTGCTGTCGTAGAATGGATGCAAAAATTCCAAAATGGATTTAACTACCCGACGAACCATGACTGCTTAAGTAATTAAGTTTTAAGAGAACAATACATAAATCTGAAAAAAATGTGTACGAAACAGGAAATTATTAAGTAAATACAATAGAGCCTCCAGAAAAGAAAATGCCACTTAAATGTAATCAAAATAACTGAAGAAACAATAAAAAATTTTGTTTAATGTAACTAATCTGAATCTCAACAGAAGGATTAATGGAATTTCAACAGAGTAAATTCAAACTTTGAATGAAACCTTTCTACTAATAGGAAGTCCATTGAATTGTCCATTGTTCAACATACATTAAGAATTAATGAGGGCGAACACTTCCACATTGATTATCAAGAAGTAATGAACAACAACCAGTACATATATAAAAAAAGTACCATTTGAAAATCATTCAAGCATGAACATTCCACGAGTAAATAAGAGATTCACCAATATCATATAGGTTAGTCCAAAAGTTTACCTGAGCTGTTAGCTAATGTTTCTAATTCCATTCATTCGAAAAAAAATTCTTAGTGCATCGCCTACTGCAGGGTATTGGAAAATGGGATATTATCACAATAAGATATCAATTCATGTATTTTCTTTCAAAACTCCCAATTCATTTTTAAATATATTTATTTCATTAAATTATATAATTTTGATAACTTTGAGTTTTAACCCATTCCAAGCGGCAGTAGCTGAATAGAAGTCGACAAAAATAAAAATCGTCTATATATAGTCACCGCCGCTATTGACTGTCTTCAATTTTAACTACACTATTTAGCTACCCCGCGAAATCATATATAGAGTCAGATAAGCGTCTATATATTGACGATGCCGCTTGTTGGTTTTACATAGAGTCTATATATAGACTGTGCCGTTTGTTGGTGGAGTGACATATGAGTTTTGTATTGTTACCTTCGCAGAATGCGGTAAAGTCATATTTTCATCGGCATTTATTTATCATATTGTTATTCGCTTAACTGAAAAACCATTCAGCCAAATTGCCTGAAATTTGGTGAAACGATTGGTTAATGTCCAGTGACCTGCTGGTAGAATTTTGGGAGTGACTTGGTCAAAGTTCAAAGTCATGGTCATTTATAACTTAAAGAGTATTGAACTACATTGCCTGAAACTTGGTGGAACGAATGGTCAATATACTGGAACCATTTTGTTAGATTTTGGGAGCGATCGGGTCAAAAGGTCAAAGATCAAGGTCAAGGCCATTCTTAATAACTCAAAAAGGATTCAACCAAATTGCCTGAAATTTGGTGGTACAATTGGTCAATGTCCAGGAACGATCTGGTGCAATTTTGCAAGCGATCCGGTCAAAGGTCATTTATAACTCAATAACTCAATAACATAATAAGAACAATGAAACTTGGTGGGACGATTGGTTATTATCCAGTTAGCAGTTTATTAAATTTTGTGAAAGAACGGGTCAAAACGGAGGCAAAGGTATGAGAATGAGAGAATGAGAATGAGAATATTTATTCAGAAATGCATAACTTATAAGGAATATTATGAAGGAATAATATATATTTTTCTGAAGCCCGTCCTGGTCTACCGAGTGTACATAATCTAATCATTATTGATATAGTTGAGCTAAAGATATAAAAAGTGAGCATTTTTGAGTTGCAAAAATTGAATTAGTTACTTTTATTCGTATGTATATAAATATATTTATGAAATAAATTATCAGAAAAACAATTCAAAAATAGTTATAAATAGACTATTTATATCATTGTTGGATGGACAATTTACTCAACAGTCAACATATTTACATCTTTCCATTTCAAATGCATCATCTTTCCTTAGAACTGACATAGAGTTTGTCCTTTACTCCCCTCCCCCAACCCCTCTTTAACACTTCTTTAAACACTGAGCATTAGGGTGCAATATTGAACAACAACCGGTAATTATGTGTTTACACGTTAATACTTGTCTTATTTCTAAACACCGTCTACATATTTACCCTGGTGCTTGACAGTTACAGCAAAAAAAATTAGCGACTATATAAATATAGACGTTCCGCTATATGGGACTAATTTTCGGAGCGTCTATATATAGTTAGGCCGCTTGGAATGGGTTAATAATTGAAAGTAGTGAATCGTAATCATATTCGGACTATTTGTGAAAAGTTTTGTGAACGGATTTTTGTGAAGTACATATACCTACGTTGATATTCAGTAAAAAGATTTAGATTTGCACAAATTAGTTTCATCATAAATAAGTGGGTCTAAATCATATCTATTCGCGGTGATTCATTTTGTAAATACTTGAATTGTCTCTACATACATATAATCATAGAAACATTGTATTCCTAGAGAGAATCAACTATCAAAAATTAGAATATATAATTAGCTTATTTGTTGGAGTGCTTATTTGTTAGTGTAACTAAAAATGACAAAGATTTAATTGTTGTTGGTGTGATATACAGAGCGCCAATTGTGAAACTAACCTTTTCTTAAATATGCTGGAAAATGTTTTACATAGGTTATCATCTGTAACTAGTCATTCAGTGCACATATGTGGAGATTTTAACTATGATCTTTGGAATATTAACGGTGATGCAAATTGTCTTGATTTCCTTTATAATCTGTTAATCACCAAACCAACAAGAATATTTGAAACTCTAATGCAATTTTATAATCATCATTACCCCATAAAAACTGAAACAGTTTCTTATAAAAATTTAGCCAAACCTTGGGTAGATGATGTCACTAGATCAAAAATAAAGAAAAAATCCAATTATTACATACTTTTCAGAAAAGGAAAAATCAGTAGTTTGCAATTTAAAAGATATAAAAAGTTAGTTACAAAAGAAATTAGAGATAAAACGAAATCTTACTTTAAAAAAAAAATGGATTACATATCAGATACGAATAACACTTGAAGTTGATAAATAATTTGATAAAGAATACTACAAATAAATTTAATGAATACTTCTCTTCAATTGTAGAACACATAATCACTAGTTTTCCTCACCAATTTGACGGAGATAGGGAGTATTTGACGGGCAATTATGCATATTATTATTTTTTTCGTTTAATCTACAGTGCGGGTCAAAAGTGTTTGCAATTTACTTAAATATGCATTTTTTTGCCAAAAATATGAATTTCATTCTGATTTCCTTTCGGAATCGTGACCTTTAGAGTAAATCATTGTTCCTCTGTGAAAAACTCGAATGAATAGGCTCCCAAAATATCATTAATTAATGAATTTGACTTAATGAAACGGCGCAAAAGGGTTTGCCAAACGTCTTATTACGAATATAAAGGTGGCAAAAAGTGTTTAACATTACATACAAATGGTATTTGAAAAATTGCACAGGTTTATAATACATTTTATAGTAGTTATATCAACGTAAATGCATCAAAATTTAGATCGTATCATTTAATTAGATTCTTAACATTTAATGAGTTTTACAAATTGTTTTATCACCTCAACCAATCATTAATTAACAAAAGATGTCAATTTCTCAATTTCTAAAGGCGTTATTTAGGAATAAACTTCCGAAAACCTTTGCCCGAGTTCTTGTTCGTTCGTAAATTGAACTCCATTCGCAAAAACCTTTCTCCTGATGGTGCACCACAGATTCAGTTTGAGGCTAAAGTCAGAATTTTGTACGTGCCAGTCCATGTGCTTCTTGTTAGTGATGCCTTGTTCTACGAGCCAGCCTTTAGTGTATTGAAAAGCATGACTTGGAGCATTCATTATCCTGCTGAAAAATGATGTCATCTGATAAAGAATTTAACCAGGAGAGAAAATTGTCTCTCAGTAATGCACAATAGTTCTTAGAGTTCATTTTGAGATAATCAGGAGCAAGAAGAGGTCCAACCAATTTGTTACCAGTAATTCCAGACCACAACATTATGCTGCCCGCCTCTGGTGCCAATTCAAACGCAGACGTGGACTTGCTTCCCTTAACAGCCACCTTAGATCCAACCGTTAGAGCCATCGAGGGTAACTCTGGTCTCGTGGGTCCAAATTCTACATAGTTCAGAAATAAGTTTTCAAGTGTTTTTTTGCCCATGAGAGCCTTTTCTGATCATTGAATTGGCCTAGAGGAGGGTGTTAGGAAAATTCGTCCGTTTCTTATTTTATAAATGGAAAGAAAGACATTATTGAGTGTTAACAACATATGTAAGAGATAACTGCATTCGGATAAAATTTGGTTAGATGAAAGTGACACATATATTCAACAGTTATAACTGTTGCTGAAAAATTCGTTCTATGTAGCTAATATATCATGTTATATATAATTAAAAATGAAAAAAGTAATTTAATCAAATATTTAAATTGAATAGCTGAATTTTTTCACCTATGCAAAACATAAGCAATACACAGATATAAAAAGTACAACGCATATGGTTATATCTAATGGGTCATCAATTTATGCTTTGAATCAATTTATTACGTGAGTTTTTTTGACTATTTTCATTTTTTACTGTGTTAAAACAGGTATGATGTGGTGTGTCATCAAACATAATTAATTAAATTCACTTTATGTATTGAATCAACCTATTATGAGAGTTGAAAATTACTTTTTTTGAGAATTCTAAAATATGTTGAAACAACTGTGACATATTGTATTGTAGTAACTCACAAAGACTGTTAATCCAAAGTATTTGGTGTATAAATTAACTTACTATAATAGTTGGCGCTACTTTTTTTAAGTTTAGGAGTGAGTTAGAACGACTGTTTTGTTTTAACCAACGTCAATTTAACTACTTTTAAATAGTACCTGCAACTCACCACGTAGGTAGGGGCAAAATCAAATCATTCATATGAATCAAAACAAATCAAATTTGATCTGATTCAACTACAGCAAAATCTCGTAGTAGACCAGAGTTACTTCCAAGTTTGTTTGGTTTACTAAAAAACTCACCTTATTAGTTTCCTACTAGACCAAAATCGTTTTCTCTAAAAGTAAAGCGGTGACTTTAATATTTCGATAGCTGTATTTGTTTATGATTTTTTCATTCAATTAAAATGAAAATAATTTTTTTTAAATTAAATTATCATTTTATGAAATTAGAATAGTCTTCACTGTATCTAGTTTTATGTAACTTTTCACTTCATTTTTTATAGCACAGACTCTTCCATTGAATATGAAACCGATTCTGCCTTATGTCCCATCATAAAAACAGCATAAATGCCTAAATATAATATATAATTCAAATTAGAGAATTATCATTAAAACAGTATTGTAATTATTACTCCTTGTAATATTTACACTAGAATAACTGTCAGGTGACAAAAATTTTGTCTTGTCTAGTACGAGGTTTTTTCCAGTACACACAGAGAAAGGATTAGTTGAATCAAATCATATTTGATTTGTTTTGACTAAATTTTATGGTTTATCTGTGCGCCTACCTACGTGGTGAGTTGCAGGTACTATTAAATATGAGTTAAATTTACGTTGGTTAAAACAACACATATGTGAGTTGATTATTTTTAATTCCCGATGGTCACAACAACTACCTGTGATAGTCAAAACTGCTCGTGATGGTTGAACCAATTATATGTAATGGTTAAAACAACTACAGAACAAGATTACATCAACTACTTGTGTATGTTTCTCCAATCACTCCTATGTGTTATACCAACTACTCGTGTAGGTTATACCAACTACTCATGTAGGTTATACCAACTGCTTGTGTAGGTTATACCAACTACTCGTGTAGGTTATACCAACTACTCGTGTAGGTTACATTAACTACTCGTATAGGTGATATCAACTACTCGTATAGGTTATATCAACTACTCGGTTAGGTTATATCAACTACTCGTGTTGGTTATATCAACTACTCATGTAGGTTATACCAACTGCTTGTGCAGGTTATACTAACTACTCGTGTAGGTTATACCAACTACTCGTGTATGTTATACCAACTATACTCGTGTAGGATACATTAACTACTCGTATAGGTGATATCAACTACTCGTGTAGGTTATATCAACTACTCGTGTAGGTTATATCAACTACTCGTGTAGGTTATATCAACTACTCGGTTAGGTTATATCAACTACTCGTGTTGGTTATATCAACTACTCGTGTAGGTTATATCATCTTCTCGTGTTGGTTATATCAACTACTTGTAAACTAAGTAAATGTATATCAACTATTATAGTGTAGGTTGAAATATCGGTCTGGTTAGCAGTTGCCAGACTTTTTACAAGACTTTTTCAGTCACTATATTTACTCCATTAAATTATAATCTCTAGTTAGGTCCCGGTATCAATTAGATTAGACTATTTATTTTCTAGGACCAAATCTAACATGTTCACATTTATTTTCTACTTTTGCTTCTGTGATATGCATGCTATTTTAATTTTAAAAAATAATTGATCACTTAGACCTATCCTTGCTTTTTGAAATGTTTTCGATCATATGAATTGATATATGGTTATCAGTTGTAAATTAATAGACTAAATTGAATAAGTAATCTCATCAGGTCAGTTTATAAATAAGTAGTTAGAGGACATAAATAACTTTACGTAGTAATAAATAGGTAGGCTAGATGAATTAATTAACCAGGCTAGATTACAAAAGTTGATAAATCTTTGATATGCTGCAATTGTATTATAACTTAATGAATAATAAATTAATGATAAAGCCTTTATCTTCTAAATCATATTTTAGTGCAATTCATCTTACTCATAGGCACTGATATTGAAATATGCTAATAGAATTACCGGTTCTAGGTAAATTGCTCGAAAACAATTGCTCGAAAGACAATTGCTCGAATGAACAATTGCTCGAATGAACAATTGCTCGAAAAACAATTGCTCGAATGAACAATTGCTCGAATGAACAATTGCTCGAATGAACAATTGCTCGAATGAACAATTGCTCGAATGAACAAAATTGCTCGAATTATAAAATTGCACAGTTTTCAATTTAATAAAAGTCAGTTATTCATGAAGTGGAGCTGCACCAAACAAAGTTTGTTTCTTTTTAGTAATTGATCATTAATCATTCTATAAATGATTTTAATTATTACTCATTCTGCATAATCTTTTTTTAGACAGTTTGTGTGATCTCGTATGTAACATGTGAATTGGAATCATGTGGTGAATCACTACTATTCATGTTTTTTTTATCAAAAAAAAAATTCATAGATTTATTAAAACTCTGCCATAACTTTGAGTTATTTCACCTATTGAGGTGCCACATACAGATATGCTAGTAATAAAAAAGTCTTCGGATTTATGATAAAAAAAAACATGAATAGAAGTGATTCACCACATGATTTCAATTGACATGTTACATAAGAGAGGACACAAACTGTCTAAAAAAAGATTATACAGAATGAGTAATAATTAAAATTATTTATAGTATGATTAATGATCAATTACTAAAAAGAGACAAGGACTGTTAGGTGCAGCTCCACTTCATGTATAACTGACTTTTATAAAATCGAAAACTGTGCAATTTCATAATTCGAGCAATTTTGTTGATTCGAGCAATTTGATAATTCGTGCAATTTGATAATTCGAGCAATTGTTCATTCGAGCAATTGTTCATTCGAGCAATTGTTTTTCGAGCAATTGTTTTTCGAGAAATTGTTCATTCGAGCAATTGTTCATTCGAGCAATTGTTCATTCGAGCAATTGTTCATTCGAGCAATTGTTTTTCGAGCAATTGTTTTTCGAGCAATTGTTTTCGAGCAATTGTCTTTCGAGCAATTGTCTTTCGAGCAATTTACCGGCTACCAGAATTACCAAGGTCAAATTGAAAACGAAATATAAACATTTAAGTTTTAGATTTATTATTTAGAAGTACAATTTGAATTCTCGTCACTTTCTTTCACGACTGTAGGTTGCCAATTCTTGAAATAAGAGATTCGTATATTAATATATATTGAATAGAAATTCACAGTATCGTTCATATACATTATCAATAACATCACCTACTCTTTTTCCTTTTGTGATGAGATAGCGACAGCTTCGATATTCTTTTCATGTCTGGAATCCCTAAAAGCATATGAAAAAGTAAGAGCTAATCATATTGCAAATACATATTTAAAAATCATCTAATATTTTCAAATTCTTACTTTGATTTAGCATAATAATTGTTCCTGAACCATTCAAAGGAATTGAAGAGGACTCCGATAGTTGATGACGTTGATCTACTTCATCAATTCTTCATCAAGATCTGAAAGTAGATTCAGGAAATATAGAAAACTGTATATTAATAAAGAAATTAAAAGAATTATTAACCGAGAATTTTTTCATATAGGTAAATTATTTATATAAAATGTTAAACTAATTATAAATCTTCAGATGCAGTATAAATTTAGCTCTAATAAATGCAATGGATTTTTCTAGCTAATCCTCATAATTTTGTTCATTATACACTCATAATGTAGATTTTAATTAAATACCAAGAAAGTATAATATATCAAAAGGCTCACCTCTGGTTGGAGTTCTCCCTGCTAAATCCCTGGACGGTGTTCTCCTCTGACTATCTCCCTGGATGGAGTTCTCCCAGTCATAGAAAACTAGGGTCAAGTAGGTAAATTGCGGCACTTTAACTAACTGCGGTCTCTTATCTCAGAAACATTATTAACAATCATGGCTTCAAGGCACTCGTGAAATGAATAGAACCTAGAAATGAATAGAATAGAATCATAAATTGAGGTTAAATTATGATGTTCAACAATTCAATATATAGCTAAACTAATTTCAGAATGATTTTGAGACTCTCTTAATAGGGTCACAATTAGAAATTAAAGAACCGAATTTGGCTGTGTAACCCTACCTATAGGTACATCAACTAGTTTTAAAATATATAGATTATCAGACCACTTTACTTAAGATACTAGGATAAGTTCCGAAATATCGGACGGCTCCACATTTTCGGTCGCGTAAGAAAAACTATATTAAATTAACTTTAATTTTAATTAGCTATTAGGTAGCTATATTCTATATTTCATACGTGACCGAAAATTTGAAATCGCCTGATAATTTGGAACTTACCCTATTCTGAGGACAGCGCAGTAACTGCCTAGCCTATGTAGAAGGTATTGACACTGAAAAAAAAAAACAGCTAGGTAGGTATGATGCTTAAATAAGTTAACATATAATAATCTAGGAAAATTAGTTTGGATATCAGTTTACAAACTGGAAGGCAGTAATCAAAATTTATTATTATAAAAGTTATATGTATACTGATAATCAGCTCTTCAAATAACTACCTATATAAAGCCACCAAACTATCAATCACCAATATTTTAGAATATTTAGGCAGACATTTATCAATTTATTAATGGAATTAATTAATAATTAATAATCGATCGGCAGCGATAATACAATTTAATGCATATAACGCTATTGTTTGCACTTGAACTAAAATGGTATTGAGGAGCGTTCACATTCAACACGTAACACACTTGAAACAAGATTTGAACTGAAAAGTGTTATGCGAATAAATTAGCTTTGAGGAAAGCATAAGTTGCCACTTAATCATTTGATTGAACTCACACCTAAACTTAAAAAAAAAAGTAGCACTAACTCTCATAGTAAGTTAATTTATACACCAGATAAATAAGATTAACAGTCTTTGTGGGTTACATTATCACACTATGTCATAGTTGTTTTAACTCTTACCTAAACTTACAAAAAAGTAGCGCCAACTCTCATAGTAAGTTAATTCATACACTGCAGAATACACTGGATTAACAGTCTTTGTGGGTTACTATAACACACTATATCATAGTTGATTTACTCGCACCTAAACTTAAAAAAGTAGCGTCAACTCTCATAGTAAGTTAATTCATACACCAGATACATTGAATTGACAATCTTTGTGAGTTAATTCAACACACTATGTCATAGTTGTTTTAACATATGTTCAAACTCCCAAAATGTAACTCCAACTCTCATAGTAAATTGATTCAATCCATAAAATGATTTGAATTAACTATGTTTGGTGACACACCACGTCATAGTTGTTTTGACACACGTGAAAACATGAATATAGTCCAACCAACTCACGTTATAAATTGATTCAAAGCATAAATTGTTGACCCATTAAATATGAGTAAACTTTTTTCTCTGTGTACAGTTTCAAATTTTTTTTTGTCTACTAGGAGGTTTGTCTACTAGGAGGCTGGTCTAGCTACTACGAGGTTTTGCTGTAATCCTTTCTCTGTGTGTAGTAGTCAAAAAAAGGTTGTTTCATTCGGGGTTCTAGGTCCTTTCACCGAAAACACTACCCAAATAATGTACATATTTTACAGAAAAAAAAAGTAAAGTATACATTTCGTCACCGGACCGCTAACCTAACCTTAGGTGGACAATATCTCTTTATATTTGTAATATGTTGTGTTTTTTAATTAAATTATTTAAATTATTATTATGTACTATTACCTACATACATTAAAGTACTTTATATCTAGAATATATTATATTTAGTTCCATTCGAAAATATTATTTTGCATTTAATGGACGAATTTTCTTTGGACGAATTTTTCGAGGACGAATTTTCCGTGGACGAATATTCCGTGGACGCATTTTCCGATCACGCTAGAGGAGGCATACTGTCGGTGCACTTTGATTCTCCATTTGTTTTTCAGGATTAGATTTCTGGATTTTTTAGACACGTTGGTACTCCAGCTTGATCAAAAATTTCCGTGTAGGATCCGTGATGATTCTTTGATAAAGATCTCCTATTTTTTCTTAAAAGTTTTACAATTGTAGTCACCATTGGTCGTCTGCCTTCATGCTTTTTCCTGTCCAATTTATCTTCAACAGCAAGTTTCTTGCCCGTACGGTGATCACGTTTGATGATTTTGCTATTTCCTACCGTACTTTTAATATCGTTAAGTAGGCAGATAATCTGATAATTTTTCACTATGTGTCAGCATCTTTCCTTTCGCCATTTTCGCATCACTTTAAACAGTTGCAAACACTTTTGCCCAACTAGCATCGCTGATTTTAATGTAATTTTTTTTTACCATTTTAAGTAAATGGTTTCCAATAGGATACAAATTTCAGTAGTCAAAAATTCATTTTATAACCTGTATCACCTATTTAAAGGTCCCCTCCAAGCAAATATTTTTATTGCTTTAATTAACGAGGCTAATGTTCCTTATCATTTTGCTGCAAACCGCATCAAATTTGGTAGCGTATTTTTAATTTTATATGCTTTTAAAGATTTTTAAAATCAAAACTCTACAAAACCTATTTTACTTCCGACTTACTAATTAAAGAAATTTTCAGCCTGAAGAAAAAGAATGTACACCATTTGTTTTGATTGTCAACTAGGTATTAGGTTTAATAAATCCATTTAATATTCGTGTAAAGGTATAAAATTGAATGAACTTATAATAGAAACGTTTTTATACTTTAGGAAACAATTGATATCTAAAATGATTTAAATAAAGGCCGAAAACGCTTGGTTTGTTTATAAAATTCATATTTGTAATCAAAACAAAGAGTGTACAATCTTCTTCTTGAGCATCAGATTAGTGATTCGCTCAATTGTTGCTCACAGAGTATTAAAAAACTTTAAAAACAAATTATAAAATATATACTGAACCAAATTGTATGTAGTTTGCGGAATAATGATCGTAGACCTTAGTTCTATTATATTATGTAATAAACTCATTTTTTTCCCGGAGCCTGGAGAGGACCTTTAAATAAAATAAATTTCAGTTTACTGTGAATTTTTTTCTCCAGATTTTGAAATATCTTAGCAGTGAACTCTTTTGGTTCGCACTGTATATGTAGTCATAAAGTGATAATGACTTTGAAGAGCAACCCATGTCACTGTAATTCTTTCTCTGCACATCGAAAAATTATTCGCGTATATAGTCGAAGTAAAAAATATATAATGAGCGTACTGTAGTTCTGTTTTATCGTAGTTATTCCTGATTGAATTTCTCATTTTCTATCAGTACCGCAAAAACTAAATTGCGTTAACCACAAAACAAAATAACACCGCATTTACACGTTACTGCGGTTCTCGCGGGTGTGAATAAATTAATTGCTCCTCTGTAATGATAATGTTGTATGTATTGTAAAGTAATTATAGTGAGCTGCTCTGTGAAGCAAGCAATTTTTTATTCTGTAATACTGTAATAATTAATGTTTTTTGTTTTCACAATCTAATTTTCTCAAAGTATTTTGAAAATTGTAAATGTAAGAGAGCTGAAGTGAAACTAGGTGATTCTTAGATTAAACCAGGGTATGTTTTATATATATATGATTTCTTATTTAATAGCCTTTATCTATATGATTTTCTTAACAATTTATTATTCAGCCTGGTTTTGCTTTCATTATTGTGCATGCATTTCATTCATTAATTAAAAAATTCATTCGGATATGCTTGTTCATATCCTATCATCATAACTATCATTTCATCTGTTCATATCCTATCATCATAACTATCATTTCATTCATATTTAGGATTCAAATAAAACTCTTTCATGTATTTATATAAATTCATTTAGTAAACATAGTTAATATTTAATCAAATAGCCTATGTTAATGTGGACTACGGTCATCCTCTTACAATATCATCTAGTAAATTATCAAATCTTGTGACTGAATATTTTGGATCCAAAGTTCACTCCACTTATCAAAATTTATTACTGACAAAAAAGCTGCCTCTAAATCATTATCTAGAATCTAGATTAATAAAAAATATATAGGGACTATTGAAAAACAATTGTGATGGTACAGATTATCTTGAAATTTATATACATGGGCTTTGTGGAAATCATAAATTTAAAATAAAATTCAACTACTCTTTTTGTTATCTTTAAGTGGATAATCGTGGGAAGTGAATTGTACTTCTATTTTATACTTTTAAGATAAATTTGTTATTTGAAGTGTTACAAGTACGATGCATTCCGTAAAAAGAGGGCAGAAATGAATAACAAGAACATAATTTGTGTCATCCTTAAAAAGTATATTTGTGAAAAAAAATCCATTAAATTGCATGTTCAAAGAATGAATCATTCTTGAGAAACAAAATATTTCATAGCTTTATTTCTTGAATGATAATGTCAAATTGATAAAAAAAAACGCGAAATTTTATATTAGAAGTTTGGTATCGAAACGGAAAACTGTAAGAAAATAAATGAGACTCCATTCGGAAAATTTTGACACATTCAGATCTACGTAATTCCTTGACGAAATATTAACTGCATGGTAAAACTGTGGGATCCATTTATTTTCCATTTAAATAATGGAATTGAATTTAGTTAAATGTGTTTGAAAAATGCATTTAAATATTAGATCAAGGTAGATTAATAGTACAGTACCTGGCCAATAATTGGTCTTGTATCTCTTTTTATCTGTGAAACTTGTTACAGTAATTTAAATCGACAGCTAGATTCTAACATCTGATCGAATGATTGATTCATTTGGAGCTGGTCTATCCAAAGGAATAATTCGAACATGTTAGCAGTAGTCCTACGCATGTGACCTCCATTTGCCATGATTGATTAAAAATGCCCATGTGTATTTATTCTCCATTCATAGTTTATGGTATTAATTAGATTATTTAAATTCCTAGCTGTGACCACGCTTATTTATATTAGGGAGACAATAATTACTGATTAGATTAAAAAATATGTATATTTACTTACGGTCAGTATCTCCGTGTATATTTAATTACAAGTATTATGATTATTATAAATTGAATTTGACGAAGTCTTTTAACAAATGTAATGTCAATTAATGAAGTTGAAAAAGTTCATAAACAAACAGTCGTGTGTGTTTTTCGTTACTATAGAGAGAGTTTGTTAGTTTTTATGGATTTGAACACTGTGTTAATCGAAATCCTTTTCATTTTTTTAAAATAAACTTTTTTTGTTCCGAACTAATACTCGCTGAAAAAATGCAGTTCAATCGCCTTTCAACTTCTATACCTGAATTTTGTGATGAAAATTATAGCAGGTAATGTTTTGCATATGATTAAATTAACTAATACTGATTTATCAAATGTCTTGGAAAAATTAAGTCATACTTATACAGGTAAAGCTCGTACATGGGACAGTACATGAACTTGAAAAAGTGCTCGCTATGCCGATCAATGGACGTTATGCGCGACTAAGATTTTACTTCAGTTAGGGATTTAAACTTTGCAAGTTTTCTTTAACACCATTTCAAAGAAATTTTAATGAAGGTAAACAATATCAGATTGTTAATAAATAAAGATTGTTAAACTTTAATGAAAATTTTATAATATTTATATAACCTAATCATATTAAGTACGAATTAATAAGTTAAGAAAATATAGCAAAGATATTAGTAACTGAATCTATAGATATATGAATTAATTACGTTAAAATATAAGATATAGTTACACCTCTTTTTAATTTCTATAAAACTTTTCTAAACAAAGAAATGTAAAGGCCTATACGGAAAGGGTTTGAAAAAAAAAAACAATTTATTGAGTGTTGATTGTGAATTGTAATACCTCTGAATATAATCAATGTATGACTAGATACTTGGTAGACGAATAGAATATTGTTTGAATTATATAATTTAGAGATGTCGTTGTAGCGGGCTGCATGTCCGGTAGAATGGACAATTTTTTTCAATTGTAGTGGTTATCCGTTTAAAGATCGTCCGCTGTACCAGCTTCAGTTGCATATGTTGGTTGCCGGAAATTTCGGTCTCGGAATATTCGTTCTTGAAATTTCGCTCTAAGAATTATAAGTGACCTCTCAACATAAATGACCATTATTTAGTTTGCTGTATCCGCTAGTTCGTTGTACTGCACACTTCATGATACTTTGATGATCTAGCAGGGGGGCTCGGGTGGCAGCACGCTCCCCGATACATCTAATTCATAAGTCTTATTTATACCTGATGCCGAATAATCAGAGACCGAAATGTCCGAGACCGAATTTTCCGCTCAACTTTCATGTTGATTAAATATCAAAACATGCAAAAATTACTATTGTAATGTTATGTATCATTTTACAACTTTTATTGATGTTATCCGCTTTAAAAAAATAAACTACACATTTTAGTATTAATAATTTAAACTTTTTCTATTTTAATTCTTTAATAAAACCATTATAAACTGAGACCGAATTTTCCAGAGACCAAATTTTCCAAGACTTAAATTTCCTAGAACCGTTTATGTTATACATACTTACTTTTTTAGCTAACCGACCAACAATATTCAAAACGAGCAATTGCATGGCCATATAAAAGTTGTCCAAATATTTAAATCTCTCTTAGCCATTTACGCAAATTCAATCACCATTACCAAACTATCTGAACATCAAGAAAATGATTTGACATATAGATTGCACGTTATCAATCAGTGGGATTTATTTCAAAACTTTATCGCTCTTGAATTAAAAAAAGGAGGTAGGTTTACCATAATAATTTTATATATTGTCTGTAGGGATGCACTGCATTCCCCATTTGAATAATATTGAGGAAAATCATAGTTTATTTGATAATCGTGACTGCGTCATACAGTAAGAGTCAAAAAAGAAGGTATGAATTTAAAATCGTCATAACTTTAACAAGAACTACTGTATTTTCGTCTGGTTTTTTTTCTTGCGCGAGCTTATTTTAAACCTTACTTATCTAATGAGTAGCATGTTTTTTATCTCCGAAAATTAGCATGTTTTTAAGAACCCTTATGTTCAATCAGTTGATTTTCCGTAACAGCGAAATATATATGGAGTTCTCTGAATGTAATGTGGTTGATGTAGGATGTTGTTCAGTACACAGGACACTTGCTGTTAAAGAACGACTGAGGGAAGTTCTCGAACATCGAGTCATTTCCAATTAAGAGTCATGCCATTGAATGGCATCCGATAAGCTCAGATTGAACTGCTTACGATTTATTTTTATTTTGGGGTTATTTGTATAAAGTTATTCCGCCTTACCTGAATCAATTAAAAGAACGCATAATGTGGATTTCTTGAAAACTAATCCTGACATGAACAAAAGATCAACGAAAGCAGTCATAAAACGGGTGCAAAAATATTGTATTAAAAGATAGTGTATTAATGGATGTTTTTGGTAGATAATGATTTACTTTAGATGTTCATAGTATGCAATTGTTTCTTTATTATAGCTAAAAAAATATTGGGTAAACAAAGCTATCTTGATATTTTTAATCAATTTCATATCTCGCGCAAGAGCTTTTTCACCACCCTCTACTTATGACCACCCTGTAGAAAAACTATTTGGAATATGAAAATAAACGAAGAATATAGTAATAGCTGTCAAAACTCTTCATTAGCCAAAGAAAACCAAACAAAGATATGGTGGTTCTGGTTAAAGTTATGACGATTTTAATTTCGTATCCACTTTGTTTTACTCATACTGTATATAAAAGAAATAAAAAATATAGTAAATTAATTTGGAGGTGCGACTAATTCCGTAAATTCACTCCTCTACTTTAATTATTGATGCGTTCAAAAAGTTTAAAAGGTCCATTGTTCATTCAGTAATATATATTGATCATTTATAATTAATAATTTGTTTTTCCAGAAATAATTAACGCCAACATATGTATTCATTTAACCATAAACGTAAGTACAGCAGGTCGACGAGTTCCTCCCCCCCCCCATCCTTGTCACCTTAATTGTATCGTTATTATTAACTATTATTTATTTATTTATATTCACTGAGAATAAATATTCAACGTAAGAATAATTAGTGGAATAGTTTTTGTATCTTCTTTCAGAGTCAAATGTTTTACTTTTTTTTAACTTTTCACATCAAAATTATTTTCAGAATTTGATCAGTATTCTGTATAATTATGTCTACAGTTATACACCATTTAAAATACCTTGATTGATGAAATAATAGCAATAATTTAAAAATTCTCACATGGTAAGAACTCTGTTTTATTATACAATATATATTTTACCCTTCAGAACTATGTATCCAGTTAGTATTCTTGCCCCATTTTAAGGAACATCTCAATTTGAGGTTTCGGCTATCACTTCAGATTGTTCTGCAAATATTTGCAGATTTGAATTCACAAATGTAGGCTCCAAAATATTCTCAGCTTTGCATTTTGTGATAATAAAAGACTGAAAGGCAGGTTATACGTTAGGTGGAATTGTGGAGGGATTTCGTTTGAATTTTATATTTGGAAGAGTACTGGAATTGTTAATGCATTTACTTTTTCATAATTGTAACCATTGTGTTTTAGAATTATGTCATGATTTAATATACTGCAGATATTTATGTACTAGCTGATTTGAAAATTGAAAATGAATATCAAAATTTTAAATAATGTGAATCTATATGTGATGTATATTGTATAATATACATACAATGAAGATTCAGTTTCCTGTGATTTAATTTGCAATTGAGAATTTATATAATTTTTTCTGTTCAAAAGACAGTATTATCCCATTGATATACCAAACAATTCAAATGATATTAATACAAAAATTTCATAATATTAATACGTAGAGGAGAACCGGAGCATTCGGACAGTTTTTGTTAAAAACTGAATAATCGTATACTAATTATACCTGATGCCGAAATTTTACTATTTAAAGATTTCTGTATGTAGATAAATCATTTTACTTCAATTTGTATTGTTACTGTTCTACAGTTTAAACCTTCATTCGAAAGTTAAAAAACAAAATGTAAGAGAGATTCAAGTGTCCGAATGCTCCTTCCTAGAGGAGACATCGGACAAGCTGTGAGGATGATTTGGTCACCATAAAAATGGTTAAAAAATTGGAAATTTGGGAAATTAAATGATAGGATTCAATTCGGATATACTAATTTAATTGAAATAAATCATAATGACTGTCATTCACAGTAATAATTCATCGTATATGAAATTTTATCATAATAATATTATTGTAATGATTGAATATTAATCACTCTGAAATTATCCTTATATTTAATAGCTAATATCAAAAGGAAATTGTATAACTATTGCCTTTACTTTGGGTAAAACTATTTCCAGTTTCTTTATGGAATTCACCAAAATTAATAAATTACATCTTAAATATTTCATCGAATGTTTAAAGTATAGTCCATAAGTGTAGATCTTGTTACACCTCAATTTCAGCCGTTTTTTGACAGATAAACTTTTTGGAATTCATGAAAAAAAATTTGAATACCTTCTTTATTTCGGCTCTATCGGTTTTCCTTTTATATGAAAAAGGTATGAATACGATCGTCAAACTATAAAATAAGACACTAATATTAAAAGTTGCAACCAATCATATAAACGAATGATATGTCAATTAAAATAATTAACTTCAAGTTCAAAATGTCCTTTTTAGTAAGAATTACTTCAATAAATTGTAATGGTGGACTGAATCAGATACCGAGGGAAGGTACGGACAGAACCAACCTAAACAGAAGTGTCCGATTCATCCCAAATGACACTTCAAATTAAAAACATCACTATTTTTCTAATATCATTTGTATTATATTTTTAACACACCAAACTTAAATAAAATATCGATATAATTCATACCTTTGAGATTGAGAATCAGTTTCATATCCATATAGTCCACACACGATCTAATTGAATCACGAAAAATTACATCAATATTGAAGAAAAGAGTAAATTACCCCTAGGGAGCGAAATACTACATCTCTGCACTGTATCTTTCAAATAGCTGACGGTAACACCTCGCACACATTCAGTTGCAATAAGCTGTAGTTCCAACAATTATAAACATGTTTAAACGAGTTTTCCGAACCATCCCTCTGTCCGAATGCTCCCGGTTCTCCCTACTACAAAACACTAATCTCTACATTTGTTACAATTAAATGAATTCTTCGCGTTGGTAAAATTAAATAAATATCGATAAATTTTCATCCCTGTACAATAATGATGAAGTGGATTAATATTAAAGTATTTAAAGTTTGCTTGCATAACCCATTTTAAAATTGTTTTTATTTAAATTTTAGTTTAAATCCTATTATTAAAAGTGATGATGAAATCGGGTAAGTCTCATCAGTAATTGTATTATTATTGTGGTAACAAATTCCATTAAAGTTCTGTATTAGCTTGAAACTATTACATGTAATACAAATTGAACACTCTGCCATTAATATATAATTTTAATGAATCATTATTACTATGTACACCATGTACATATTACTATGTACATATTATTACTATGTACTATATAATTATGCAGATCTTATTATTTAAGAGTTATTTCGATAATTTATACCCCCAAAATTAAATGAGAATGAATATCATAACTTCTCTGTACCTATGGAGAAGCTGAACAAAACTTCGGTAACCATAATAAAGCATATATTAATGTTTGATACAAGTTAAGAGAGAACCATCAAGTTTGTTATCATATTGGAAGGGTATAAACAAACTTATTTGAGAAGTGCATCCAATTAAGGTAATAATGCCTCTCTATAAACATCGAGAGGTCCTTATCGAGTTCCTGCCGTAATAATATCCTTCGCGCCTAAACTTTGGAGCTACTAACAGTTGGGGCTGACGAATGGAACTTACGTTAATGAAACTTCTACCATGAGTCTGCATTGCTTCAAATCTTTGAGGCACTCCAGTGACTTTTGAAACTAATATATCAGAGGGAAGAGAATTCACCTGCTAATGAGTTGTGTGAATTGCTCCGAAAAGTGATTGCATTCTTTAGGGTGCATGCAGCATCTGAAGTCTTGTTTTGTTTATTTCAGATTATCGCAATCGTAATTTAAGATGAAGGATATTTAGGTCCAAAATTGATAAAGAATAAGTGAAAAAGCACACTATATTTTTCTGTGAAATTTATGTTATTTTTGCAAATTCAATTTTTTTTTGGTTATTTTTAATTTTTTTAAATTTTTGTTTCACATCATAATTAATAATATTCAATTTCAAAAAAGGTTGCGTTAAAAAGCAATAAAAATCAGTAATATTTAAAATTCATGCACATTTGGCCGATCTGTATTATCGATAGATCGCATTGCGCTATCAATGGATACATCATTGGCAACCTTCAATCTATCGCTGCGCGGTCGAAGGATATTGAGAGCAATCTGAAAAATAATTTATAGTTAGGTTAGTGGTCAGGTAGGGTTATGGAAATCAGGAGGGGATTACCTCTCCATCTCCGAGTGGCTTCGATGGTGACTACATTTATGACCAGTAGACCTACTCTTTTTATTGATCAAATCAAGCAACCTAATTAAAAAACATTAAAAATTAAAGTATACATTTGGGAGCATTGGAGGTGGTGGCGTTCCTTGGGTCCTGAAATATTGTACAGTAATTTGGAAAAAAGTATCGTCTTTTTTTCATTTTTAACACGTTTATCAAATTTTTTTAACGATAGTTGAAGTTTTAGAGGATAGCGCTAGGGTTATGCTCTTCAACTACGAGGTCTTGAATTTTATGTTAGATAGTCTCCTAGGCTTCATTTACTATCACCTCTTCATTTTCCTTTTCCATATGTGAGTACAGCAACCGATGCTTGTGTCCCTTTTTGTCACGTTCCTTAGTAAGTGACTGCATTCACGGAGTAGCTTTTCTGCATTTATGAGCATTGTCACTGACGTTGTAAGTGACTTTGTTCATGAAGCCACTTTCCTTAGGACAGCTTTTCCTCTTCTTTGTATTTAATTCCCTTTTGACGTCAGTGATATAGCTTTTGGTTAACAGCAGACGTTAAACCTATACTAAAGTAATTAATTAATTATTTAACTTTCATTTTACAAGTTATCTAGAACTATCTATAGATTCTAGAACTAAGAAAACTTAAAGTTCTCCATATTATAATACATTTCAAAGCTTATAATTCTCTGTTTAAGCAAAACAGTTGATTAAAGAAATGTTATACATAAATTATTATTTTATAAATTATTGTTAATATTATTATATATAAAACATGGCAACAAGATCTACTAGCAGTTATATACAGTATGTTCCGCTTTTTCAAATACTTCTAAATTGTTAGCCAATGGAGGAAAAAACTGTGTCTTGGTCTCTTTTTCTCTGCCTCATAATGTACTATTAACAGGTAAAACAATTTTGAACTGATGGACATAGTTTAAGAACAGATAAGCAAAAAGTGAGGGTGATTATTTTTGTCATTGCGCGAAGGTTATTCTTAGAGCTAACTCTGTCATTTTCGTTCAATTTTGGTTCGTTCAATTCTCCATTCGATCAATTTTTGTTCGCTCAATTTTCCCTTGGATCAATTTTCTTTTCGATCAATTTTCCAGTCAACCAATTTTCTGTTCCATTCGATCAATTGCTTTCGATAAACTGTTTTTGGTCAATTGATTTAGATCAATTTTCCGGATTCCATTAGAGTAAAGGGGACAGTCTCCCTAAAATATTTTTTTTTAGTAATTAATGTACAAATTTGAAATTTTCAGGGTGAATTCAACTACACAAATGGAGTATTTTTTATTTAGGATTATCTTTTCGTCTTTGTCCTCTTCATCCCCCACCAACAAAAAAAACAATTAGGGGGCTACTTTCGAAAGGCATCAACTCATACAATTTCCGAGCTTGATACATAATGTTGGTTCCATCTTGTTCAGAATTTGGTTATCTACAAAGTTACAGAGCTATTTTTCTCAATTTCGTTTTAAGAAAATTTGTAAAAGGGTTTTTTCTAATTATTTCTCAAAAACATTGATGTTCTTTATATATCTCATTATATGATTAACTTTGTGATTAATTAATTTATGGTGAAAATGAAGCAAACATTTTTCTAGCTCAAAAACTGTATGAGTTGATTCCTTTTGAAGTCGAAAAAATGTATTTTTCATGAGAGCCATTTGACTGAAATTTTTGGGAAAAAATTGTCTAAATGAAATTATTTTGGATCCATAAATTAGCATCGAGACTCTTGTTTTGGTGTTGTGTCCTCTTTTTGATGCATGTAGTCAACAAATCATTTGATGTGAGACCCAAATAAACCCTCAATACCTGTGCTGACAGGTCTTTTGACAGACATGACAGGTATATGATTTACAATATTGTCCCATCTGTTTATGAAGCACTTCTAGATTATTTTCAGTTCTAATATTTAAACACATTATCCGGGGGACTGTATAAGACATCATATTATGCAAAAAAAAAATAGATTTTTTCCGATTTGAGGGAGACGATCTCTTAATTACATGTTTATCTATTGCTAATATACTCAAAATAGAATGATAATTTTGCTTTACAGTAGAACTCAATTTAGTACGTGTCTTACACATAGTTCTATAATTTCATTTGCAAATGTAAGCACACATAATAATATTTTCATATGTTAATGCGTACTTTTCATCAACGGAATACTCTGATGAACAATATGAAACTTTAATTAAATGAATATTATATTGACTGATAATGTAATCAATGGTTATCAAATTAGATTAAGAATGCATGTTACTTCTTTCCTTACCATCAGATGTAAGCTAGTGTTAAAGTTATCTAAAATCATTGTGGAATTACTCCACAGCTTTCCTAACTAACGTACGAGTCACTATACAGTATGTTGCTTATAAACAGTATGTTGCTTATAAAGTCTTTTGTACACAGGAATTGTCGCGAGGTCTCAGATTCGATCCCAATCGCTTGTCAGAGCATTTAATTCTTAATTGTAAGTTCACTACTTACTTATTCGTTGGTCTAACATGTTAAATCCCTTGCCTTTGAAAATGTGAGCTTGTTAGACGTTTTACATAAAGGCCAAGCCATGCACTGTCTTCAAGACGTGAAGGTCCTATCAATGACAGTCACATCGGAGATAAGATATTTAGTTTGTTGGGATCTTATCTCACTCTTTATCTCGCCAGTTGAAACCCAAGAATTGAGTTCATTTCTGCTATTGCTTCCATTGGAACCATTAGCCTAGTAAAATCTAGAGTAGCAAATGAAAATGAGGATAGTAAGTTTTCTCATCGAGTAACAACAGCAGCACGTTCCAGCGCTCTCAAAATGGTGTAACTTTTCCCTCGGTTAATTGGCAAGTTCTCTTCCGTGGTTATATTTCTCCAGCAATATACACATCTGATATTTATTTTTCATCAGAGAAATATGTACATAGTCAGACTGGTCTTTTATCAACGCGGATTGCTTTCATTTTGCATACATGTAAATAATTTAGTTAAGTTTTGCATAGTTTTATTTGGTGTTCCAACTCTATGTTATAATGATGATGTTGGTGTTATTTAGGTTTAAATTATTTGAATAAATTATATTTATTGAAACTATGTTACCTGTCTAGATATATATGACAAAAATGAACTAGATATTTAATAAATTATTGAAATTTTGGATTATTACTGCATGCAAATTTTGCAATAATATAATTCATAGTTGGCAATTTCAAAATATAATTTGAACACATTCTTCAAGTTTATTAAAAGATTTAAAAATAGGTACAAATACTATTAAAAAATGAGTTACATTATTTACAGGATGAATCAAAAACTGTACGCATATATTTTGAATGACGAGAAAACATTCAATTATGAACATATAATGGAATGGAACAAATTTGAATACTGAAGACAAATGTGATCGAAAAATAAACCTCGCAAATTTTTGATAACCAATCAACCAAATTGTTACTGTCCTCTCAAACAAAACTGTTCAATTACAACATATCATTGTTTTCAATGCTCTATATTGATTCAGAATAAAATCGCAATGTGTAAAGTTGCTAGATTACTTATAGTAAATTAGGATTTATTATAATAACCGTGATGCAATTCTGGAAACAAACTAAAATAAAATTAAGGTTCAATCAATCAAACTATAAGTTCTAATTAACCTTTTAATGACATGCGTGATCATAATGAACAAGCAAAATTATTCATATTATAAAACTCTGTCATTTTTAATTGAACAATATTTATGTACCAAACTTGTCATGTGCATGTTAAGTATAACCCCCACTATGTGTTTATACAATCATTCAGTAATTTTCTTTAGGTTATACAATGTTTAGCATCCTTGCAAACCTTTTTCGGTGGTAAGAAGGTAACACCAATTAAACAGGTAGCTATCAATTCTTCAACCTGAAATTTACGTAGATTATTCAATACAAACTTGAAGAATGTATGAAATGAAGGATCAGTCTTTACAATTACAAAAAATTATATTATTGCGATTTGAAATTTGTGTGATCATATGATATGAATCACAACGTTTATTCAGCAACTATAAGCAGTGAATGAACATACGAACTATTTCTTATGTACTAAGTTCTAATCAATATAATGTACTAAGTTCTAATCAATATAATGTACTAAGTTCTAATCAATGTAATGTACTAAGTTCTAATCAATGTAATGTACTAAGTTCTAATCAATGTAATGTACTAAGTTCTAATCAATATAATGTACTAAGTTCTAATCAATGTAATGTACTAAATTCTAATCAATATAATGTACTAAGTTCTAATCAATGTAATGTACTAAGTTCTAATCAATGTAATGTACTAAGTTCTAATCAATATAATGTACTAAGTTCTAATCAATGTAATGTACTAAGTTCTAATCAATGTAATGTAATTAGTTCTAATCAATGTAATGTACTAAGTTCTAATCAATGTAATGTACTAAGTTCTAATCAATGTAATGTAATTAGTTCTAATCAATGTAATGTAATTAGTTCTAATCAATGTAATGTACTAAGTTCTAATCAATGTAATGTACTAAGTTCTAATCAATGTAATGTACTAAGTTCTAATCAATGTAATGTACTAAATTCTAATCAATGTAATGTACTTAGTTCTAATCAATGTAATGTACTAAGTTCTAATCAATGTAATGTAATTAGTTCTAATCAATGTAATGTAATTAGTTCTAATCAATGTAATTTACTAAGTTCTATTTGTCGTAGCTACTAAATTCTCATCAATAAAACTTTACAATGATAAATATCTGCTACAAATGCTCAAATTATTATTCTATTATTTTCTATGACCTCTTTGACCAATACAAAACATGAAAATATTTTGAAAGAATTAGTAGACAGCGTTGACAAATTTTTTATGTAACTCAAGCTTTCAAATTGTTTATCCAATTCATCATCAGGAGAAGTACATAAATTAAAAAGAAAAACTAGTGCCTAATATATGATCACCTGAAGTAAATATGATACCGACCTTCTATATTACAAAAATCTATTAACTTTTTAAATAAATTACCAATTCTAGAATTAAATATAAATTGAAAAAATTATATGCTAAATATGAAATCAATAAAAATTGAAGTAAAAACTCCTAGAAATTGCATTAAAATGTTAAAATAAAGAATATTGTAACATTTCTACCTTTGTCAATTCTATACGATAACTATTAGATTATAGAATTAGAATTAGACATTGTAGTCTCGTTATGTGCATCTTATCAATATATATATAATATATAGCAAAGTATGGCAAGTAGTTGAGTGTAGTTATAATAGCAGTGTGTGCTCATATCAAGACTCAAAGCTCAATAAAGTTGCAGATACGTGACTGAGGCACTGTTAAACAACTTCCACTAATAAGATCACAGAAAACTAACCCCAATGTGCGCCACTTAGTAGATGCTTTATGACCACAGAAACTTTTGTTAAAGGAGTTGTTTGATCAATTATTATACATTATTAACCGAATTGACTTTGATTGTACAGTTCTTTGGGCTTTAATTAAATCAAGTTAAGGCACTCTTGCTAATATAAGGGTATGTGACAGGCTATATTTCTACATGTCGCATGGGTAGCTCTACTTAACTTGAATTAACTCTGTACTTAACTGATATTTATTGCTCAATGATACTATCAAATAATAGCTCAACTTCAAAAGGTAAATAGCTTTGCAGATTATCATTAGAAATGATTCACTATCAATAATAAATGTTTTGATACTATTATCAGCAGATAACGATAAAAAAGTATGTAATTACTGTTATTAATATATCAAATATAGCCGGTGGTGTAGTTGATAATCCATTTCACACACAGTAAACATTTTATTGAAAATTTGAAAATCTTGTGAAATGAAATTTTATTGAAAAAATATGGCAAATAGTGTACACGAATTCAAATTTTCAATAAAATTGGGATGTTTGATATTAGAAGGAATTATTGGAATCTTTAATAAATGACTTAAATATTTACTATTATATTTTTCTTTGAAGAATACCATGAATATATATTCATGACCATATTATTTTTCACTATAAAATTTAGTTCATACATGACTGAAATTGTTGTACACTAAATAGGTTATTTTATAATAAATGCAATAGTAGTGTTCATTATTGCAATGGCCAAATTATACATTTTACTCTTAACCAGTATTACATTCTTATTTTATTATTAATCTCTCTGCTACACCATCTTTCTATTCGTAATACCTTTTAATGAAATGGAGGAAAATTAAAGAAACCGCAACCTTTTCAACAAATATTTCCTCAGTTGATATCTTTGACTTTTCTTGGGATACCAAAAGTTGCTTATTCCATAAGTCTAGGATTCTTTTCATCCCTGGGGATATCTGAAGAACTTTACATTGCCAACTATATCTTGACGAGGCAAAAGTTACCTCGAGTTCATAATTAGTTGCAGTGGCTATAGAGCAGAGTATCGAATTTAATAATAGAATGAGACAGAGGCCTTATATACTAAATATTGGAGATTTGAACAAAAAAATAATTTTCCAATTTCCCTTCATGCATTACTAAATTATTTAGTTACACATGAATTTCCTATTCATACATGATTTTTGCATTAGAATTCTTTGATTGATATCAGCGAAGTAATGGAGTTCTTTTGAATGGTATTTTATGCCATCCTTCAAGAAATCTTTTCACAAGGAAATCTCTCAAAGGAGCTAGGAAAAACATAGCAATTGGAACTGCTCAAAGACTGGGTCCATCGAGATTAATTTCATGATGAAGTAACTTGCTCTTCTCAGTTTTTATGTAGCCCCTTTATTGGATTAGCTTTGGTAAGTTTAGTTTTAAAACATCAATGCGAACTTTAGGCACTCTATAGTAACAAGTCTGAATATTATTATTATTTTAGAAGAAAATAAGGTGGTACGTGTTTGTAAGCAATTATATTATGATGATATTTTTTGCATCTTTTCCTTCCATCATGTTACTGAAGAAATATTAACCGATTTAATTGAAAACATTGAAAATGACCTGGACTAAGCGATATCACAATATAAACAATTTTAAACAGTTGCGATGACTGTTAAAGCGACGTACGTAGAAAATGTTATGCCACAATATTGTGTTAGGAATTACTTGATTTCCCTTTGAGGGAGGATTATGACTATTTTCATATCACATGCAAATTCATTTTAGTGATCAGCAATACATCATTAATTTTGTGCAGTACATTGTTTTACTAAATTATATCAAGTTTAATATTACATTAATTGTACAAATAAACATAATCAAATACAACATTAATTGCTATCATTTCAGTCATCTCATCCAAAATTATCTGAAATGAATTTTAGAACTCATCTAAAATTGATGAAATAAATAGACAATTTCATATAAAATAGCACATTCTCCATACACTGTATACCGACCAATCTTTTTTTCAACAGTTTATTAACTCCATCAATCCTTGATTGTCATTTTTAGAACATATTCCCCTGTGTATGGGCGGCAAAAGAATGATGACTGTTAATAATTGAGTTGTGAATTGTGATATAGTTCAGTAAGATTAAGTTATTAGGACTGTGATTGGTAATGGAATATGGAGTTCTTTGGAATAGGAGTGGTACTGGAATTCAATTAAATATCAACAATCTACAGCGTTGAATTTATCGCACAAGCTTATCACTGATGGATGTTCAGTTGGATATTGGAATAGTGTCAGGAGAACAATGACGGAGCGTTTTCATTCCTACATGCAATATATTGTTCAGATGTTGAAATGCAATTTCATTTAAAGATAGAGGCATTGGTTATCAGAAATAGACACTCTGTCATATTCAATTCAGGAGGAAGATACCTATCTATACTGTAAAGCTTTCCAAGAATTGGCCAACTCTGCGGTCTACTTTTATTTCTTTAAATATGATATTGCGATATTTTTTACTCTGCTTACAAACCAACTATTCACGAATGATTCGTGTTCCGTTCCGATATTTTTGCAGCATCGGAATATCTGGAGGTAATCATGATGTTGGATATCCAATTTCCGGGTAGTAATTAGGCCGTCAGAATAGAATCATCGGCAACTGACGAATTACTTCGATCTCCCGAATATTTATTGGTTACCGGGAGTTACGTTAATATTACGATTTTATTCCCATGAAAAAATTAGTATTTGAGCCACATTATATCACATATATAAAGAAAACACAATACGTGATATCATTATATTAAACATGCAACTTTTTCGCCAATATAGTTTTGATCAGATAAATAACCTTTTAATTCTCTATTACTTTGAAGGGCTCATAAAATCACAACATCAGGGAGAACGTAGTAATATTTTAGCCTCGAAATATCGCTGTAATCGAACTAATCGAACACATAAATCTCTTTGAGTTTTTGCTGCAAAATAAATGATATATACTCAATTTACACATGCCGCACCGAATGGACGGAAGGAATGGTGAACTAAATACCATTTGATAACTATAATAAATTTGCAATTATTTTCCCATAAAAAATACAAATAATACTCTCTGTCATATAAATATGTTAATTATTGCCTATTCAGTAACTATATATTTTCTAATTATATTAATATTCATAATACTTCATTACAAGCTTATCGCTAACTCATTCATAATCATTCCGTTATTATTCACTTGCTTACCCTTATTCATTCTTATTACCTTCGCAGAATGAGGGAAGATACATTTTAGCCGTGGTATATTTATTTATTTACTTATCATCTTGTTATTCGCTTGACTGAAAAAAGTGTTTAACCAAAATGCCTGAAATTTGGTGATGCTATTGGTCCATGTCTAGTGACCTGCTGCTAGAATTTTGGGAGTGACCCGGTCAAAGGTCAAGGTCATGGTCATTTATAACTCAAAAAGTATTGAACCATTTTGCATGAATCTTAGTGAGACGATTGGTCAATATACAGGAACCATTTTGTTAGATTTTGGGAGCGATCGGTCAAAGGTCGGGGATAAAGGTCAAGGCCATTTGTAACTCAATAACTCAAATTTTTTTCAACCAAATTGTCTGAAATTTGATGGTACAATTGGTCAATGTCCAGGAACGATCTGGTACAATTTTGGAAGCGATCCGGTCAAAGGTCAAGGTAAAGGTCACTTATTACTCAATAACGATTAGTTATTATCCAGTTAGCAGTTTATTAAATTCTGGGAGAGAACGGGTCAAAACGACGGCGAAGGTATGCGCTCTACTGAGAGCACATAATCTAGTTCATTTTGTTATTATTCATTTGCTTACCCTTACTCATTCATAGTTATTTTGTTATTATTCACTTGCTTACCCTTACTCATTCATAGTCATTTTGTTATTATTCACTTGCTTACCATTATTCATTCTTATTCATTCCGTTATTGGTCCGGTTGCGAAATGCGACTCCCTCCAATGGATAACAAGGGTTTTTGTGTGTTTTTAATGATGGCTGTCATGAAATACGACACCTTCCAAATATGAAAATTAGATACGACAAATTGATCTATGTAACTATGATACAAAAATTTGTTATTATATTTATTTTAATTATTATTGAATTCAAATGATTTCATTACTAATTAATACTTGAATGTAAATTAAGAGGAGTCTGATTGTTTTAACATCGTCTCTATATAGCTGTCATGAGAAGCGACTCCCTTGAATTTCTCCCCGTATGAATACTGAAGAGATACTATTTAATTACCATGAGAGGAGTCGGATCGATGAATTTAAAAGACCATGCAAAATATCATAGGATAATAGCCTGGTTAGGTTAGGTTTATGATATGACTAGGTTAGGATAAGAAATTTATACATATAACCAAAACTACGATTTAGAATAAACAACATTTATAAATGAAACCTAAACTAAGTTTTAGTTGTCTCTTTTTTACATGTCAGAATATTTTAAGATCAAGAAGTCGGATCGAATTTTTGTATTTCAAAGGAGTCGTATTTCGCAACTGGGCCCCGTTATTATTCGGTGATTCCGCCTGGCAAAATTCCACCCTGACAAAATTCCGCCGGGTAATATTCCGCTGGGCAAAATTCTGCCGGGCAAAAGTCCTATATAGAACCTATTATTCACTTGCTTACTGTTATTCATTCTGTTATTATTCACTTGCTTATCCTTACTCTTTCATAGTCATTTTGTTATTATTCACTTGCTTATTCTTACTCATTCTCTTCGTTCACCTAAGTGTATAAATACTGAGGCTACGAGTCCACATAAACTACTCTGTTTATGATCCATAAATGAGATCTATTATTTATTCACTACTGCGGATATGATCTGCTAGCTTTACCGATCTCTCCATAGGATATTCAATATAACATTCCACACCATATCTACACTGAGAAAATGAAACTGCAACAAAAGTTATATGGAGATATTTAGTAATCATTGGTCGTAAATACATTTCCCTTATTTATCTAATGTGTGATATTTATTTCCAATTCTATTAAGACTAGGTACTCTTTATTTTTGAATAATAAATTAAATACATTGGAAATGTTTATGTATATGTTCGCTTAATATATTCTTCATTTACTTTTACATTCGTAATTTTTCTTTCATTAACTTTTCTTTTCTTTATACTGGGTGTCCGACACTCTTGTTGCCAAACTTTAACATAAGGTAGCGATCGTCAAAATATACACTTTTCATTCTGGTCTAAAATGCTTAGTTGAAGATTTACAAGGACTTGAAGTTGGGTAAAAAAATACAATTAGTAAAGAAACCGTGGCAAGGAAATGAAATGCATGAAAGTAATAGTGGGTGAAGAGTTTGGTGTATGAAACACTGATTCAACACGAACAGAACCTGATCGGCAGAATTGTCGAAGCCTCTGCAAGGATTCGTGAAACTCCTGGTGTCTTTGCTCGCGTCCGCCAATCTTTGGACAAACGTTTGAACGGCTGCATCGCAACAAATGGGCGGCAGTTTGAACAATTTTGTAAGCATGTAACCTAATTTAAAATTATGTTTCTTGTACTCATAATAATTACTGCTAAAAATGTTTTGTTTCTTATAGCAACATTAAAAAAATAATGTTAACTAATAACAATAAATGGTACAGATACTTTCCTAACCTTGTAACGATCGCTACCTTATGTTAAAGTTTGGCATCAAAAGTGTCGGACACCCTGTATGTAACAGGTATTATTAATTATTATGCAATTCAATAATCGTACTCTAGAAGTACTCCTTCTAAAATAATATTAAGGATTATTTGTTTCATCGTAAATTAATCAGTTTTAGAGTTTACAATAATTTCAGCATTTATGATTTAATCAATTAATAATTGAAATATTTATGCTTTATTCATAATATTCATGAGATGTTTAATAGTTGACAGTCATTAAATATATTATTACCAAAGTCCACCCTGCAATTTATTATATTATGCTTTTAGTTGATTTAATATTGTGAGACTTTGTACCGGAAGGAAAGTTTTGTACGAAGTTATCAGTAACTCCATTGATATTATAATATAGTTCTGAAAAGTTGCTTTAGACGTTCTTAAGCAAACTGAAAGTTCTTTACGAAGAACTCTTTTAAAGGAGACTGGTAAATGGAGAGCATCGGGGAAAAGACTGATAATGGACCATGTTATAAGAGAGTAAAGAGGAAAAATCTTTTTGTGAAAATGTAACTTGCTAGATAAATTAAGAAGTAAATTTTGCATTGACTTGCAACAAAATTTGATATGAATTGAATTACTCATTATTATTAGAAAAACTTTAAGTATCTATCGTGAGCGGACAGAATGCCTACAGACAAACGGACTACGGACAAAATGCCTAAAGGAAAAATGCCTATACTGACCAAATGCAATTGAAACTAATTTCAGTATGGAAACAATGGATAGAAATGTCTAATTTCTGATGTGTGACACCAAGTACAAAAAATAGTTTAATCTTAGCTGTCTTATTTCGACAACACTGTCTTATTTCGCTGTGTTTGTGATTTACTTCTAGTGTTTCATTAAATATAACAAATTATTTAAATATAATCTTCTTCCTCTATTTTGTTTTTTTATGTATTAATTTTTTCATTAGATATCTAAAATCATCTTCTTCTATTTTTATTTTTTAAGTATTGTTTATTTTATTAAATAGCTATAATCATCTTCTATCTAGTTAATGTTCATACATAGTTGTTTTTCTAATTCTAAAACTAGTGGGCAATTTCAATTTTTATATAATTTAGTGCTGACACGGAGTTAGCCGTACCTGAAGCCAATATGTAGATCATATCGCCCGAATTTTGTTTGGATGTTCCTTGGGCAGTCATCGCTCGCTACCGTTCACAGAAGTTGGTCCCCGTTGGAAGAAATAAAATGGGGAAATAATTGAAAACACGGGCGATAACATAGCGGTGCGCCGCGTAAGTCGACGGCTTAACGGTAGCTAGAGGTAGCCAGCGTCGGTTTGGCGGTATGGAACTGTGTGACCTCCATACAAACGCCAAACCAAAGTTCATCACCGCAATGAATCACTGCATCAACGCCTGAAACCATTTAAGCAAACTCGTGTCCGTGAGTGAAACGCTCTCAACCTCCCCATCAAAGTTTGTGAACGTTCAATCACCGACCAGGCAATTCCGGCGAAGCATCGGAGGTCCAGCATTTAAGATTTCTGCGTTGGCCTTGCAGACCCAAACTTACAAGAACTTGCGTCTAATGGTGCCAAACTTTGACTGGGCGTTGTCGGGACGGTGGTGAACATTGCGAAGCGTAAAGATACCACTCATCAAAGATCGTAATATTTTATAGAATGTAAAACTTTCGAAGCGGTTAGAGTGAAACGCTAATTTCTGGTGAGCGGTAGCAAGCGGTGATGATTATTTTTCCTCGTTTCAGGAACGCTCCAACAAAGTTCCTCTGGTGTGATCGGGCCTTCTCTTCAATTACCATAAAATATGTAAGGAAATGAAAAAAGAGTTAAAAAGAACTTCACATTTCTTATTTAAAATCTGATGCCTTAAAATTACATCATTTCTTAGAGACGGAATGAAAGGAAACAAATACAAATTATTTAAACAGATCGTTTTATAGCATGTGATGCGAGTATCTATTTCATTTACAGATGTAAATTCTTTATTTCTTCTGTCATGCTAAGTTAGGTCTAACTCACTCCGTATGGGGCGTGGCTCTCAATTTAGCAACTCATGCAGAAATGACTGACAATTCAATTAAAAAAGTAGAGTAAATACAACATATTCTTATTTGTTAACTGTATGGGCTGATGAGAAACATTGCAATGAATTCATATCCATAAACAACATTCATTGATTTTTTTTTCACAATCTAATGAACTTCCTGTTCAATTTATCACTGTGACGTGGAAAAAATCATTCCAGAGAATATACACTTCATGCTTGCAAAGATACAAGAATCTGATTGGTTTATTCACTTCTTTGCCAGTTACTCTCAATTATTATTTTGTACATTTGTTCAAGCGACAATTCTTTAGAACTCTTCTTAAAATTGGTTAACAAATATACATTATGGTAACTTAGTCATTTCCATTATTGAACACTGCACCTTAAAACAGATGTTGAAATCTTACAAATTCTTCTCATTATTTAATTACAGGTGAACTAATAATGTCATGCAAGATTAAGATGGTACATGAAGCTACAGTGTGCAGGTGATCATTGCAGCTAGACTAATCTTGTTTGTTATTAATTAGAATGCAAATAACATGGGGGAGAAATTGAATATCTGTGTAGTGGAGATGGAGTAAAGAAAGCCATTAAGGGTTAACTCCAGCAATCCCAAGTCATGTTTGTATTCCAGCACTATTCAAAGAAATCCAAATTATTCTTTCCTGGCCGATGTTTGTTCATTCACGCTCACTTCAGTTCTTTATGCTCTTGTGTTCAGAGACCTTTGAGAGATAGAAATCTGTCGGAAGGTCGAGTGTCGTAGATATCATATTAACCTCGTATATTGTAGTGGAAGTACATATTCCACTGGTGTACAAAAGCATGCTATTATCTTGATGGAAGAGTAATTTGTTAACATATTATTGTCCTTTCGATGGATATTCGTATGCTTTGAAAAATGTAGAATAGAACTCCTCTGTATAATGAAGTACTGTATATTGAACGGATTGGTGTAAATTTATCGCAATAAATTCATCGCAGATAGATTCATTGCAGTAAATTCATTGCATGGTAATTTAATCGCAAGCTAAATTCATCGCATAGTAAATCATCGATGAATATAATATAAATATAAAGGAAGATAATACAAATAACAGAAAGGCACATAATAGAAGAGTATAAGATATGATTTTTTTATAAAAAGACCTTATGATATTACAATTAATACAAACCGCTAATATTAAAATAGATATTGAAAATTAAATTATATCGTTACCATTGCACAAAAAATGCATCTAAATTACTTTCAAAAAGATAATCAGAAAACCTGGTTCACATCTACTGATAAATTAGTGCTTTACTTATTGTAAAGTGCTTTATTATTGTAACATTCAATGTGGTACATTTTCAAACAAACAGGTGTAGCATTTACAGTTAGGTATGTTGTTGTTCAAACTATTAGTAGCTATACAGATAAGTAATAATAGGAAATAGCATAAATTTAAATTAAATTTTTTTTACATAATTATAAAATAATAAAATGATGTAGTTTCCCACTTATCAAGCATTTTTAAATTTTGTAGTTATCGTATGATATACATACATATGAAAATTATTTGACATTTCTATCACTGGAAATTCAATCATTTAAAATAAACTAACAACACAGATTCGCACAAACAAGTTACCCTAATCAAGCGAAAAGTAAAGTAACGTCGGCAATTACTTTGTAAAGAGTTTATTTAAGTTGATCAATTTAATTTTTATAACCATGCGATGAATTTACCTTACGATTAATTTACCATGCGATGAATTTACTATGAGATGAATTTACCGGCGACGAATTTACTGCGATGAATTTACCTTACGATTAATTTACTATGAGATGAATTTACCGGCGACGAATTTACTGCGATGAATTTACCGGGTACCATATTGAACCATCCCGATAAGTAGAGTTCTGAGAAATGAACTACTCTGTACAAAATGCCATAAAATGCCGTCAGTTTTCTATGCATATCTTGACTCCTATGTACATAATGAAGTGAAATCTATAGAGTGGCATATAATGTAGTTCATTATGAAGGTATTATATTTATATTCAACTCCTTCAAAATTAATGAAGTACTGATTAGTGGAGTGCCGTATCATGATTTTTTACACATAATTTGTTTACACATAATTTTTACACATAATATGTGTAGTTTTGTACGTAACACGTTTCTATGTTTTTCTTGATTCATATAGAGTGATATACGTTCTTTTAGTGAAATAGTTGTATTTCATTGTCGGGAAGTTATATTTTAATTCAAATTTAAACAAGAAAAAGAAACACCATTCCTGTCGATTTAATTTAATTATACGCTGAGGAAACTAAACAACTCCGATTGATGTGCATCCTACGTTTGTCTCAATTCCGTGACTCTAAAGTCCATCACAGATTATATTAGCAACTCAGACATTCAGTATCTCACCTGCAGAGTTGAGGTAAATCCACGGATTAATAGATTAACGTTTGGAATGAACTGTTCATTTGGGATGCATAACATTTCAAAACTACCCATGTTAGGAAGGAGAATAAAATAGGTTAACACTTCAGAGTGTTTAAGTTTTTCCTTTGACACAAGTATTGACGGTACTATTTAGTTAGCCATAACAATTATTAGTCAAACTTTTAAATGTCGTTAATACTGTAAACAGATGAAAAACATGAGTATAATTTCCATACCTTTGGCAATTTATCAAATTTATTTAACTTGAATTATATTTTCGATTGAATAGTTTTAAATTAAATTATTATTCCTAATCATCATCAAAGTTAATGGTATCGAGTAAAAGCATCATTGCAAGTGAAATGTACATTCATTGAATACACAGTGTGTTTCAACATTTTTGATATTTTTCATTTGCTTTTATTCATAGTTATACTGACGAAAATAATACACCAAAATGTTCAGGAAGAGTGAATTTTGAATAAATAATAACAAAAAATACATATTATAGAAGGTGCTGGAAGTGGCCTCCATTTTGCAACACACAGAGATTCGCCTGCTTCAAAACATTAAGTGCTACACTCTGAAGGACATTCTCGCGATGTTCTTCTGAAAATCACTTCACAACATTGATAAGTTCGTCCACTGTAGTTGGTTTTGCAGAATACACTTCTTTTTGAGCTAAGGCCCAATAATAAAAATCCAAAAGATTCAAATCTGGAGAATGCGCTGGCCACGCAATCTGTGTCCCACGGCTGATGACTCTGCCTCCAAGCTTGTTCAACAGAAATTCTTTGGCGGCAGTGGTGCAATGGGGCAGGAGCACCGTCCTGCATCCACCATAAACCTTCTTTTGTAGCACATGAACGAAAGTTGGGCCAAATATTTTCTTGCAGCAACTTATGGTAGTAGTCTCCATTCACTATCTTGCGTCTTCTACTTTCATCCGTGAAGGCATGGACGACTGGCACTTTATCGTGCCAGTGACCTTCTCATCATTTCTATTGTTAGATTCAACAATCTCATTAAGGGACTCGTAAGATACCAAGTACCATCATTCTTTCTGTGGGGGCCCTTGATTCAAGCAAAAAAATTTGTCATCGGTCCAGATAAATTTCAACACGAATGTTTCGGGATCTGGCTGATCCGAGAGCCACCGGCAGAATTTGAGTTGCTGTTCCTTATGGACTTCCGTTATTGGATGCACAGCCATATCAAGATAGAACCGCATATGAAGGTCTTTCTAAAGGATTCTCCAGTTAGTAGTTGAAGAAATGTCGAAAAGAGGAACTGATTTCCTGATTGAGCTTCTTGATTTTACATCCAAAAATGTTCTGACTTCTTCGGCTTTTTCTGGCGTTCTCATTTTGGGACCTCCTGATTTCCTCATTCGTAAAATTGTTCCATTCTGGTCGAAATCTCAATTTATTCTTCATCGGAGAATTTCACCATTTCTTTTAGCCTTCTGTTATTTCTTCTAAGTCAAGTTCTTACAATATTTTTGGTTCCACGTCAAAAATCCAATCTTAAGTAACAAATTGGTTAATCTTGTATTGTTTATTTATGGCTATTGAAAAATATCAATAATGTTGAAACACACTGTAGCAATGGTTAAAATATACAAATTGATAGTTAAACTTGCAATGCGCATATCATTATAATATTCTAACTTAAAAGAAAGGTATAAGAAATCTGAATCAATTTTCAATTTACTCTTGTATCTTGTTGAGTTTTTCTAACTGTTACGATATAAACTTGTGATGACATTACGAACTAGATTATGTGTACTCGGTAGAGTGCATACCTTCGCCTCCTCTTTGACCCGATATCTCCCAGAATTTAATAAACTGCTAATTGGATAATAACCAATCGTCCCACCAAGTTTCATGCACTATGGTACAATACTTTTTGAGTTATTAAGTTATCAATGATCTTGACCTTGACCTTTGACCGGATCGCTCCCAAAATTCTACCACATGGTTCCTGGACATTGGCCAATCGTCCCATCAAATTTCAGAAAATTTGGTTGAATATTTTTTGAGTTATAAATGGCCTTGACCTTGTTCTTTGACCTTTGATCCGATCGCTCCCAAAATCTTGGAAAATGGTTTCTGTATATTGAAAAATCGACCCACCAAGTTTCAGGCAATATGTTGCAATACTTTTTGAGTTATAAATGGCCATGACCTTGACCTTTGACCAAGTCGTTCACAAACTTTTACCAGCAGGTCACTGGACATTGACCAATCGTTTCACCAAATTTCAGGCAATTTGATGAAATACTTTTTCATTTAAGCGAATAACAAGATGATAAATAAATGAATAAATGTCGATGAAAATATGACCTTCCCGCATTCTACGAAGGTAATGAGGACAGTCGTTAAGGTACGATATGTATGAACTATCCTTTCTCCGTGTAATTGGTAGACAATAATTAAATTAATAACTAAATTATAGAAATAAAGAATAAACAATTAATTCTGAAGAATTAAATTTGCATATATTCCCATTATAATATGAAATTCTAGCGTCAGTTCTCAAAAAAAGAGGACATATAACAGTCCTAGTTTGGGGTTATTTAATTCGAATACCATCAAGATTGATTCTTTAACCATTTCTGAACATAAAAGCTATAGAATTAGCAACTAATTAAACAGAGTAGAGCATTTACTAACAAATATCGAAATAATTATTCAACTAAACATCTATATAAATTCTATATATTTAGGCAAGTGTATTGCGGCAGTTAATTGCAGCCCCTTATATACATTTTGTATGAATTATGATGGAAGGGTTCATTTATATTTGGATTTAAGTTTCCCCATACCCTTTGAATCACCGACAGCAGAATATTAGATTCTCTAAGGCGGGAATTTACCGTTTCATTGTACCGACAGTGCCTCAATTTCTCCATTAATCATACAAATGATACACTCAGTGAAGTTCCCACCTCTCTAAAGTCAGAGAATATTGTTCCCTGACTGCAGAGTGAAGGCCCTTAATCCTCTGCTAATAATAATCCTCAAGCAGCTCCTCATTAACTGGGTGGTAATGAAGGGACTTCCACTGACCTTATAATTGAGATAGCTGCTGTAATTATTGCTAGCTTGGCAGGATTACAGCCCCTCATCATGTGATACGCATTAAAGAGTGAGAAGATAAAATTACAGTTGATAGGGATTTAATAGCCTTGTGGAGCTTTTATACTCTTTGATGAGAGACTTGGCTAATTGTGTTTGCTCCTGTCAACACTTCAGACAGGCTTCTAGGATACACGATATACATTGAATTATATTCACTCGTATTAGAATTGAATTAAATTGTAAAGTTAGAATTCAACTCTTGAAAATACTCTCTCAACATTTATAAAGTTTTATTCCTAATAATGACTAATGTTTTCAAAAATTATTTTAACCTTAAGCCCATTTAAGATTTGAGCAATATATGTTAAGTGTTCCATATGTTGAAAGGTACTAAACCATAATTACCTTCGCAGATGCGGAAGGTCATACTCTAGGCGACATTTATTTATTTATCATCATGTTATTCAAAAAGTGTTCAACCAAATTACTTGGAATTTGGTGGGACGATTAGTTAATGTCCAGGAAGAGTCTGGTAGAATCTTGGGAGCGATTGGGTCAAGGGTAAAGGTCATCCATAACTCAATAATTCAAAACGTATTCAACCAAATTGCGTGATTTTGTAGGGAGGATTTGTCTTCATTCAGGAATCAGTTTATAAGATTTTGGGAGCGATCAGGTCAAAGGTCAAGGTCATTTATAACTCAAAAAGTGTTCAACCAAATTGCCGGAAATTTGGTGAGAAAATATGTCATTATCTAAGAACCATTTGATTAAGATTTTGAGAGAGAACGGGCAAAAGGTCTAGATCAAGGTTATTGATAAGCGTGGCGAAGTTATGCACTCTACGAGTGCACGCCATCTAGTTGTATATACAGTATATAGTGACAAATAGCTAATATTACTCTTCCAGAAATTATGAAATGTGAATTAATATTCTATACACAATGAAAAATGTAACTCTTTATCGCTCAGTAAACCGAGATTTATTATTAGTTTAAGTAACCAAAGGGATGGTGTACAGGATGATTAAATCGAATTTTATTGTGACTACATCAGGCAATTCATTTTTATTATATTTACGATCTCAAGATTCAATCCTTGAGTAAATGAAACTCTATGCAAATATAACCAATTTAAACGGCAAAGATAAGCTTATAAGTTTGAGGAGTTACGATTTCCATTTAAATCTTGAGATTGGATTAACTCCAAGTTATTCGTTCTTATTCCTCTTCACAACTATTTTCAAACACGATAAATAATTTAGATGCAAATTGTTCATATATATGAATAATAATACCAATTTTTATGATTATAAAGCGCAATATACGGAGAATCTGTACTATATTCCCCAGTTAAAATTCGGTGCAGTATAGCGGACGTTTTACTGTAGTTTATGGCAGTCTCAGCATTTCTAAACAGCGCTCAGCAGATAATCTCTGCTTTCTACAAATGTTTACCGCGACCTACGGAGGCCACGGCAGTATAAGGACGAGATAATCTGTGGAGGTTTGACGCGTTATTATCTGCCGAAAACTCTGGAGAACAGAGCATAGAAAATCTTCAGAGTTTATAGTCGATAATATTGGCTAAAATCTCCAGAGATTGAAGCACCACATATTGCTCATGAATCATAATCCAACAAATTAATTTGAACAAAAATACAACTTCTTTATCGATAGTGTAGCTAATAATAGGTAATAATAGCTATAGTTAATTAATTAGTTGATAGCCCTAATAGAAAATAAGCATTAATCACTATTGTTCTTGGTACTCAGCTATGGTTTGGCTCATTCAGTTTTATATTAAATCTATTGTTACCTAATATTTATTTAACCACGGATATCATTGAGTAATTTGTATGCGTTTTTATATTTCTCATTTGTCAGAGTGAACCACTAAATTTTTTTAAAGTAACACTTATAGAAGATCAAAGCAATAGTGAAGTCTGACAATGTTGATATCAGGCTTTATCAGAATACAGTTTTTCTGTATCTTCTCACTGAATGAACTGAAACAGCTCTCATCAGACTCACACATCGATCATGTAGGTTCTAATAGTACTTCCATGCGTACATATGACTGAGAATCGTAGTTACAGGAGACATTCTTAAATAATTTCCATGAATATCAAAGTGCTGATGCTTGATTATAGATAAAATGATTTATAAAGATAAATTATAAGCATACTAAACTACCATTGCATATAATGCTTTCAATTTATAAGATATTAGGTAATTATTTACTCTGATGTAGGTTATTATTTGTCAAATTAAACTTTTGGCATGTGAGAATATATAAAATATATCATAGGTATATGGAATATATAATGACATTCTTATAAACAAGCTGACATTGGCCTTAGTTTAATAAGTTTACTCCAAAATGTATATATTGTATATAATGCATACAATATACTGCATATATATAGTTAGTACAGAAAATTAATTTGGTTCATCTAACAACGATTCAATATTATAAGTGAAATAATTGCAATAACTAACCAGTTAAAATTATATACTAATATTATTATAACATTAATCATGTATTTGTTCTTCATCCGCGCCATCTAAATAGGTATATTGGAATACAAGAATACCAAATAACACGAAATCATTATTGAAAAAATCGGTCATTCTTAATAATTATTTAAAGATAAAATCATTTCCATGCTGAAAATATTAAAAACAGGGTTGCAAAACGAAATATATAGAACAATTATTTTGTACGTTCTAAAGAAAAATATCGGATTTTTTTATTGAGAACCATTGAACCTGCCGTATTTTGAATAGTTTCTAGTTTAAAATAAGGTTCTGTGAATCTGTGGTGAATTAATGTTTTAAGTTATTAATTTATTGGTGAAAGTGGAATTGTGTATCTATCATGTGTATAGTATTTAAGAGTTCAGTGGTTATTGTATCTTATTGAAAAAAAAAATAGCTATACTAGGCTATATATTATATAATATAGCCTATAGCTAATTTGTACTTTTTTGGGTTTTGAAATTCACTACCTACTGTCCTACCTAACTAGGTGCCTACTAGGCTACTCATGACACCAGTTATCTATCTGACAATAAATGATTTTTCACCTAGCTATGTATAATGTACTAGCACATAGGTATCAGGAAATGCACTGTAACATGTACTCCAAGTAGCCTATGTCCAAGTTACTCCCACTGTGACATATCTATGTACTAGCTACCCACAGCCAACAGGCGACTCAAGTTATTAGTTATAGAGTACTACCGATGTCAGTTAAGCAAATTAGTTGGCTTCTATTTTAAATGGTCCACTCGTCCACACATTCTGATAGCTATAGGTATACCTAAACCATGTTTCAAAGTGTGCACTGTGAACAAAGTCGCCAGTATAGCCTGTATTGATACGTATCTAAAAGATGTGCGGCGCACCAGATCACGGCGCACCCACCATACGTTCTATTAGATAGATCATAGGTAGATTGAAAGATGATTTATGATTGGTACCTATAGTATGTAGAAATGTAGTGAATTTGATATTTGTTGTTTCAAATTTATGACTGATAGTCTGATGGTACCTGAATGATGTGAATCCACAACCAGTCTGTATTTGGTTTACAAAATTCCAATTACTTTTCCAAAAAGCTGAAAGAAAAATCTGAAAAATACATACCTACCTACCTATTTCATGATAGATACTAAGATAGCTATTCGAATGAGCCACCAACATTTTTTTATTTACCTAGCCACCAAAAATAAAAAAAATAATGGTAAGTTGGTAACGTTATAGTTATACCTACTAACATAGGAATACCTAAATAGCTAAAATCCACAGACTTTACTAGTACAATATTATTTTCGAAGGGGAAAAATTCCACTGACAAGTGGATGGAATTTACCATGAAATACAGTCTGGGCATTATATCAGTCTGTATTTGGGGCACAAAATTCCACTTGACTTTTTAGAAGTTGAAAAAATCCACTAGACTATAAATTTCTATTAATTTGGCTGATCCAGCAATTTTTTTCTAACTTATCCACCAAAAATTAATGGTAACATAGGATTATTGGAATAAATGGCTATAAAAATCCACCGACTTTGCCAGAATATTATTTTCAAAGGGCAAAAAATTCCACCGACATGTCGGTGAAAATTACCACAAAATACAGACTGGGACATTAATTGAGTCAGAGAGATAGATATTCGCAGTCGCTAGAGTCTTGACTGACTACTAGGTATATTGAATTTTCTAAAATAGTTTTGAATTCATTCCTACCTATGATCTATCCAGAATGCAGGAACTGGTAAAGTGTTCTCCAAGATATCCTACATTTTGACTTATGTTCATGTTCTCAGTAAAATACATGTAAATGTAGGAGGAAATTATTGATTGTTTGCACAGAAAATGTTAAAATGTCATATATTCTGCAGACTGGCTAGTACCTATAACCTATACAAGCTATATCTATTTACCTGAATTTTACTTCGATTATTAAAAGAGATCTCTGTTTTATTGTATACAAAATATGCCAGTTAATCTGTTGATGCCAATTAATTGAACCTCAGCCTTACATAATAAGTTACATTTGTAAAGGTCAAAACTCATATGTCTAATTGGCTTAATGCCAGTCTACAGAATATGCCATATGGGACATTTTTAACATTTTCTGTAATAACAGTCTGAACAGTCCTTAGTTTTCTCCTATATTTGCATTAATTTGACTGAGAACAGAAGCCAAAACAGAAGATTTTTTGGAGAACAGTTTACCAGTTCCTACAGTCTGGGCTTAATGTTTTGATTTAATTTAATTTCTATATTCCCATGTTAATTTGGCCTAAAATTTTAAGAAATGAGCCAAAATTGACATGTCTCAGAATCTTTAAATTTTGGCTTGAAATTGGCTAACAATCTGCCAGTCTCTTGAACTTGGCATGATGATTATTCAGATTATATAAGATGCATCTTGACAGTTTCAATATATTTAGGTACCTATTCTCATGTAAATTTTGGCACTAGCTATATTTAGAGAGTCAACATAGTTTTAAAATTTTGATAAATGGAGCAGTAAAATTAGGTTACTTTCACTAGAAACCTTTCTTTGACTGACGGAGGTCGCTTTTCTTTGACGGAGGTCGCTTTTCTTTGACGGAGGTCGCTTTTCTTTGACGGAGGTCGCTTTTCTTTGACGGAGGTCGCTTTTCTTTGACGGAGGTCGCTTTTCTTTGACGGAGGTCGCTTTTCTTTGACGGAGGTCGCTTTTCTTTGACGGAGGTCGCTTTTCTTTGACGGAGGTCGCTTTTCTTTGACGGAGGTCGCTTTTCTTTGACGGAGGTCGCTTTTCTTTGACGGAGGTCGCTTTTCTTTGACGGAGGTCGCTTTTCTTTGACGGAGGTCGCTTTTCTTTGACGGAGGTCGCTTTTCTTTGACGGAGGTCGCTTTTCTTTGACGGAGGTCGCTTTTCTTTGACGGAGGTCGCTTTTCTTTGACGGAGGTCGCTTTTCTTTGACGGAGGTCGCTTTTCTTTGACGGAGGTCGCTTTTCTTTGACGGAGGTCGCTTTTCTTTGACGGAGGTCGCTTTTCTTTGACGGAGGTCGCTTTTCTTTGACGGAGGTCGCTTTTCTTTGACGGAGGTCGCTTTTCTTTGACGGAGGTCGCTTTTCTTTGACGGAGGTCGCTTTTCTTTGACGGAGGTCGCTTTTCTTTGACGGAGGTCGCTTTTCTTTGACGGAGGTCGCTTTTCTTTGACGGAGGTCGCTTTTCTTTGACGGAGGTCGCTTTTCTTTGACGGAGGTCGCTTTTCTTTGACGGAGGTCGCTTTTCTTTGACGGAGGTCGCTTTTCTTTGACGGAGGTCGCTTTTCTTTGACGGAGGTCGCTTTTCTTTGACGGAGGTCGCTTTTCTTTGACGGAGGTCGCTTTTCTTTGACTGAGGTCGCTTTTCTTTGACTGAGGTCGCTTTTCTTTGACTGAGGTCGCTTTTCTTTGACTGAGGTCGCTTTTCTTTGACTGAGGTCGCTTTTCTTTGACTGAGGTCGCTTTTCTTTGACTGAGGTCGCTTTTCTTTGACTGAGGTCGCTTTTCTTTGACTGAGGTCGCTTTTCTTTGACTGAGGTCGCTTTTCTTTGACTGAGGTCGCTTTTCTTTGACTGAGGTCGCTTTTCTTTGACTGAGGTCGCTTTTCTTTGACTGAGGTCGCTTTTCTTTGACGGAGGTCGCTTTTCTTTGACGGAGGTCGCTTTTCTTTGACGGAGGTCGCTTTTCTTTGACGGAGGTCGCTTTTCTTTGACGGAGGTCGCTTTTCTTTGACGGAGGTCGCTTTTCTTTGACGGAGGTCGCTTTTCTTTGACGGAGGTCGCTTTTCTTTGACGGAGGTCGCTTATCTGTGACGGAGGTCGCTTTTCTTCCATGTTACAAACCAGTCTGCAAAACATGCACAATCAGTCTTCAAATATTCAAGTTTTGGAGCAATTCTTTCCAAAAGATTTTTAAATTTCTCTCTATAATGGCCAGAAATCTTAAAACACTCTCCAATAATTACATGTAAACATAGGGAATTGATTAAGAAATTGTCGCCAGATAATTCAGGACACTAATTTCAAGGCCATAATAGTCACCGGATAAATTTCACAACTTCATGCATCTTATGCAGACTGGGTTACAGAGTATGTCAGTTAAAGCCAATTAATTGGCTTAAATTTCAAGAGGTCAAAATTCAGATATGTCTAATTGGCTTAAAATTTTGAATTAATTCCTATGTTCCCATGGACGCAGGAGGTGACTATTTTTTGACGCAGGAGGTAACTATTTATTGACGCAGGAGGTGACTATTTTTTGACGCAGGAGGTGACTATTTTTTGACGCAGGAGGTGACTATTTTTTGACGCAGGAGGTGACTATTTTTTGACGCAGGAGGTGACTATTTTTTGACGCAGGAGGTGACTATTTTTTGACGCAGGAGGTGACTATTTTTTGACGCAGGAGGTGACTATTTTTTGACGCAGGAGGTGACTATTTTTTGACGCAAGGTACACACGACACTATTTTCTCACACATGTTACACCCCTATTTAATTTTCTCTTCTATTTTTCTATTAGCAACATGTGTAGAATTTTAAGTGCATGCTCCTGTTACAACTTAAAGTAATGCATTGAGTAGAAAAATAGTGCCCAAGTCATAGTTCAGAGATGGTTCCGTTATTTGATCATGATGGCCATACTTAGAAAGATGATGCTGGGTGGTTATTATATACTATATTATTCAGAGTCAAAATCCTTGCTCATTCACCAGTGTCATTGTTTTTAGTCCTTTGACCAATGAGATATTTTACAAAGTATCTCAAATGGTCAGATAATCCAAGAAACTTTGATAGATATTTGAATTTAAAGCATATTTTTCCAGTATTGTCATGCTAAAACTCAATGATTAGGACATTAAATAGAAATTTAATTTTTATTGCATAGTATGGAAGTGGCTAATATCACTCCTATTTATTTAGATAATTGGTGTTCTATCAATTATCTACCTATGTTCTTGTGTTAATTTTCATATTTATACCGAGTGTGATCATCATTAAAAAATTATACATAGTTAACACAAATTGTGAGTTTGTTTATGATAATCTGTATTGCTCCCTCTGGATATTGTTACTAACTAGGCTATTTTATATATGTTGTTGAATTTGTTTGTTATATATGTCAAAACTAATGTTTTTCTTTTCAGGAATATAATTATTCAATACATTCCAAAAGGAAACTAATTTAAGAAAATTTGTATGTATCAAACAATCAAGGATATTCAGTTCAAACTATAACATGTCTTTAGATGATGAAGAGGACATGATGCTATTCAATATGAAGTATTAGGTAAGTTCAGCTCTCTTTTCAATCTTAAATAAAATAATTGACACTATGGAATTTACTAGAGATGCACCGATACCATATTGTCAAATGATACCAGTACCAAGTCCAATTCCAGTTTTTTTTTAAAGTATGATATTCACAAGTGTTACTTGCTCAGTGTAATACCTATAAATTTTATTTGTTAGAATATTTTTGTGTTATTGCAATTAGCTAAAGTGAACCTAGTTTTGAACTACAGTGTGCCTAGTTTTGAAGTGCGGTGTGCCTAGTTAGTTTTGAAGTATGTATTATTATTCATCTGTTGATTAATTACAGCAATATCAGCTGTCTACACTGCGACCAGAATTATTAGTCCTAAGTGTTTATTGACTATATCTCAAAAACGGGCAGCGGTAAATTTACGAAATTTTCACCATAAGTGTAGAAGAATATGAGACACATTCGTGTCATTATACGAAGGTTAACTCTTTTTAATTTTTAATTTATTTAATATTTCCATTTTTCAGGTGACCAGAATTATTAGTCCCGATTTTTTCGTTTCTTTATAAATTTGTTACAAGGATAAATAAACGATTTTTTTAAATAACAAAACTTTTAACATCAAATACCAAATACAAATACACTTTGTAAACACAAGAAAGTAGTCAATAGTGAATTTAATATGGCAGAAATCATGATTATTTCCCAATGTGAGATCCTTGGGATTTTATGACTTGAAACATTCGTTCAGTGACAGAATCTGTTAGTTTTTTGATAGTAGAAGGATCCACAGCCTTCGCAGCATTCTGTATGGCAGCCCAGAGATCATTTTTTGGTGAATACTGCTTCCCATTGCTGTAAACACTTCTTTTGATGATGGCCCATAAATTTTCAATGGGATTTAAATCGGGTGAGCAGGCAGGCCAGTCCATCAGGGTGTTATTCTTGAAGCCCAGTGAGTGCAAGAACTCTTTGGTTTTCTTTGCTGCATGCGACGGAGCATTATCTTGCATAAATATGATTTTACGGCGTTGTTCCAAAGGCAGGTCATCTAACCAGTCTGAAAGAGCAGAATCAATGAACTCACAGTAGCGCTTAGAATCGAGTTTAACACCTTCTTGCACCTTCACAGGACCAATGAGTACATCCCCTATAATTCCCGCCCAAAACATCACCCCTCCACCACCTTGCTGACGTTGCAAACGCATTTGGGAAGGGTCATCCCCAAACACCCATCCTTTGGACCATCCATCAGGGCCATCCAAAGTTGCTCTACATTCGTCAGTGAATAATATAAGCTTTGGAGAGGTTCTCATATATCTCTTGGCCCAATCTAGACGCCTCTCTTTGTGTTTTGGGGTGAGAGGAGGAGTTATAGTGGCTTTTTTTTGTTTAGCAAATTTTCCAAGAACTGAATTGCGGGTCGATTTAGACACATCTGCAACCCCGGAAGCGGAAAAAATGTCCTTGCTTGTTGAACCAGGGTTCTTCTTCAATGTAGCCTTCAGGCGGCGCACATCCCTTTCTGATAGTTTCCTCAATTTGCCTTTATCCTTGCGTTCTTTACGAATTTTCGGATTTTCCAAAAAACGCTTGATGGTTTTTACATGGCGTCCAATTTGTGCAGCTATTTCAGCTTGAGGCTTCTTCTTAGCTGTTAACTTGATGATAAAGTTTTTTTCTTGCTCTGAAAGGTCCTTTCCACGCCCCATTTTCAACTAATTAAATAAAAATTATGTACTGGACTAATAATTATGGTCACCTGAAAAAAGGAAATATTAAATAAATTCAAAACAAAGAAGAGTAAAACTTTGAAAATTAGTTAGAACGTGTCTCGTTCTCTTCTACACCTATGGTTGAAATTTCGGAAATCTTCCGCAAACGGTTTTAGAGTTATGGGCAAAAAACTCTTTGGACTAATAATTCTGGTCGCAGTGTAGTTGAACATAAATTTACTATTATAAGCACGAAATGTAATTATTCAGTGAATTGTTTATAATGTTCGTTTCAATTTTCAGAAACACTGTCCGGACCCGATTTAAAACCAGTTCATAAAACCATTGGGATGGACATAGAGGAAGGGGCATACGCTCCCACACCTAAGCACGTTCATGAGCCCCCCTCCCCCCAAGGTCATGAGCCCCTATAGAATTCTGGCGATTGGGATGGACATAGAGGAAGGGGCATACGCTCCCACACCTGAGCACATTCATGATCTCCTCCCCAGGTCATGAGCCCCCTTAGGTCATGAGCCCCCCTGGTCACGAGCTCCCCCCCCCCTCCCTGATTTTTAATCCTTATTTACCTAGCTAAACAAATGTAGAACTACTTAGATAGAAATAACTGAGAGTTGCTAATGTAGTTTGTTGTACTGCACACTTAATGATTTATTAATGACCTGGCAAAGGGGTCAGGGGGATTAAATAATATAGGTAAATAAGGATTAAAAAACAGGGGGCTCGTAACCGGGGGGGGGGGGTGCTTATGACCCACACCCCTAAGGAACACATTATCAAAGTTGGCGACCTAATCTCTTACTCTTCTCCCAATTTATATTTTTAAGTATGGTTACATTTTTTATTATTAGTAACAAGTGATACTCATTTTACAAACTTTGACAATCAGTTAGAAAGAAAAATATATAAGTAAGATTTACAATGTAGCTATAGCTTAAGTTTGCTTACCAATAAATAAATTTAAAACTATCTACTTCACTCTTATAACCTTACCACTGGAAAAGGAGATAGTGTCCCTTCAGCCCCGAACTGTTGTAGCTAATTTGGAATGTATTATTTTACCATGTTTATTTTTATTAACGCTACTTGCAGTTTTGGAGAATAGCGCAAAGTTATATTCATCAACTGCGAAGTCTTAGATTTTTGTATTAGGAAGGCTTCATTTCCCATCATCTTCTTCCATCCACCATCGCCTCAGGTGCTTGTGACTCTTTTCGTCACAATCCTTGGTAAGTGACAGCATTCACGGAGAAGCTTTTTTGTCCATTCATTAGTATTGTCACTGACGGATGGCAGGTGACATTGTTTATAGAGCCACTTTTCTTTCTGACTGATTCTTCCAGTCCCTTCTATTTAATTTCCTTTTGATGTAGCTAAACGATATGGCCTTTTTTTCTGAAATAGACATTTAACCCCTACTAAATAAATTTTTCCCTAACTTGAAACGACAATCACATTAATTCAAATAGCTATTTAGACATGATCCTTTTTTACCCTCATGGTAGATATTGACTGGAATATTGCTGCCGAATAACGTCACATTCATAATATGAAGTATATATGCGTTAAACGCGTCATATTTTATAGTATGAATATGTGCGTTCATATTCAGCGCAGTATTGGCGCAGTCAATATCTGCCATGAGGGTATTTTTCTCTAGTGTTTCACGCGTGGCCACGGACGCTACGCGGTCGTGCATTAGTAGTTAGGACGCGCGTGTCCGCAGTTTTGGGTAGCGCCCCAGTGTAGTTCAGTGCAGTGGGGGGACGTAGAATGAGGTCCCTAAAGCGGACAAAAATGCTCTGTCGCGGCCCTATCGCGGCCTTCTGCCTGCCATGATGCCGGCCCTGCGCGCCCCACCCGCTGCCCCTATCCTGCACCGAATTTTAACTGGGTCTGGATGTTTCTCCTGAACAACATGAATTTGCTAATTATTGATTGATAATTTGGTATAGTAAGGTTAAAAAGCTATGATTAAATGAGACGTACGATATTATCATCTCATATAATTTTTTTACGGGGATCGCTAACTCAAAAATTGGAAAATGTAAAAAAAACTATTCCCATAAAACACAATACAGATAACAGGTGCGTAGAATACACTGCGAATAATGTAGTTATAGTTTGTCTGTAGCGCATGCAGTGGGAGAAGAGAATTGGAGGGTGACTAATTTTTCATCTTATTTGGGTTATTTGGGGGAAAGCCAGCTATCAATGCATTCTAGGCTATAATTAAAATCAGAGCGGCACTGATTTTGCACGAGGGAGTTGTACCACTGGTCTAAGTGACACTTCCTTCTAAAGCATGATGGTGACAATGTTTTAGGGACTCCATCTTGATAAATTATGCTTCTTGATGAGCGCTACTTCATCGGTATCAAATTTTAACTAAGAGACGTGACATGGCTCGATTGAAAGAATAACAGGTGCTCCATAATTTTCTTACTTATCTGGATTAGAAAAAGATATAGTAATATAAAAGAATTTGAAAATATGCATAAAATAAGTTTTTTTGAAGAAAATATTGCATATAACTTCTATACAATCCAAACCTTCAATTTAAAATATATCATTGCTGATTTGTAGAGCAACTCTTCCTATTTCAAATGGATCCTGTTTTATCCCTCAAAGTGAAAATTTCAAACTGTTCATTTTGCGCGTTGAAGCTATAGTTACCTATACTAAAAATTTTGTTTTGTTTTATAGAAAAAACTTGCTTTCATTGGCTGTAGCGAAATTTTAGCTCCTGTTCTACATGTATACCGAATTTCAAAATTCTCCAATTATTAATAAAAAATAATAATTCTGAAGTCTGGCGATCCCCAAGGACTTTCTGGGAAGGAATTATATGAACCTAGATCCTACTATGAAAACAAAGTCATTTTTGATATTTTATTACGAACTGCTCCCCGATCCTGCAATAAAGGTAACTAATAATATCTTTAAGATATGAATATATGATATTTCTGGATGTTCAGGTTTTCTCCATGCTTTATCTTAAATTAATGACCCTAAATATTCTATTTAGATATGTAATTATGATATTTGCAGCATTTGTCATATAGTAGCTAGTGTTTTAATCTATGACACGTTATAACAAAACATACCCACCCAATTTAAAATAGGAACAGGTTCGAGGCAGCGGTTAAGCTGATCGGGGTAATCACCACGGCAGTCAGATAGGAGCGAGAGCGCAGCGTGGGAACCAAACTTACCGCTTAGGGGGCTATTTCTACTCCGGCGTTACTGCGCATCTGTATCTGGGCACCTGCTCCTATTTGCCTAGCGCGCTGCCTAACTCCAGATACGCGGTCCTTAGCCAAAACTTCTATAATATTAATATAATATTACAGTGGTCGAGTAGTTCTGCGCAGTTACAGCGGAGTAGAATTAGCCCCCAAAGCTGTCAGTTTGGCTCCCACGCTGTGCTATCGCTGCTCCCTGACTGCCATGGTTACTGCTACGATCATCTTAACCACTGCCTCGAACCTGCTCCTATTTTTAATTGGGCTATTAGTACAAATGTATTATTCCTGTATTTAAATATATTAATATTCCAATTAAAAGAAAATTATCAAGTAGCTACCGAAATATTATGAAAACGACAAATCTTCGAAATATCTACAAACTGATATTTTTGGAACCTGAAATTTGTATAATTTGAAAATCTATGTAACCATCGTTCTTTGAATTTATTCGTAAGCATTTATCGTGAATTTGATTTGTTTACTTGGTATTTTAATTTCTTTACCAAAACTTGATAACAAAACAATAACCTTTTCATTTTTTCCTCCCAAAAGATTAAGAGAGTAATTTGTTATACATTCTGTCACCTACTTTATTTTCTTCATAAAAGTTGTTCAATTTATGGTATTTGTTAATGAAAATTTAAAGTTGGCAAATAATGTTCCCAATATTTTAATAAAATATCTAAAACGCAGGGACTATTGAGTAAACCTGGAGGTATTTTTACATGCTAATTAATTACAAATGCTATATTCTTCACCAATATTGAACCATTTTTAACCTACAAAGTTATTAGAGGAGGTTAAGTGCCTCTGATTGCTACTTAAATTCGTTGACCGAGGTTAAGAAAAAGCCCAAATAAAGTGTCATATACAGGGAATGGACTTAAAAGTGGTAATATACAACATTTTACCATCATAATATGTGGACATAATTTTAGACAAACAGAGTTTTATATATTTGAATGTTTTATTTTATTTATGATGTTTATAATACTCATATGTTTATTAAAAATATCTGGTTCTCATAGATATTCTAAAATTGGATAAAACCTAATGAAAATGTCTGAGCTCTCGGACTGTGTAGTGTAACAGAAACTGCCAAAATTTCAAATGCTTGATGTTCAAAAACAATCTCCAAGTCAGTGCTTGTACATTTTTTTAGGCAGTTAGAAATGCTGAAGCATATTCACTACTCAGTTGAATGAGCAAGTAAAATGAATGGTTTACGAAAATATAGATATCAATAATAATATTGACCTTCTGCGACATTCTGATATGCATGCTTATACCACAAAATACTGTGTAGTACTCCCATTACTTTTATGTTTTTTTAGTAATCAAGATAATTTCAAGAAAGGTACCATTATAGCAGGAACGAAATGATAAACAAACAACACCAAAGTATTTTATTTGACGAATAACTAAACCACTGGAACTTCCTTGGACTTAAACTATAAGAACAGAAAATTATGATTTAGGCATAATTCTCATTTTATTCTCTTCTAGTAAATGGTAATGATAATGCAGAGAAATAAATAAATGCAGCTAAAGATGCTATAACCAAAGATTCTGTACAACGGCCATCTCCGACAACGGGCAAAAATGTCCCGCTCTAAAATCCATAATGGCCATGTAACTTCGACACTACAAAGGATGCTTCAAATTATAAGGTACAACATATATTTGTTTCTTCTGCTAAGTATTTGGTTATATTTATTTGCCGTTTCAGACACCCTAGCTGTACCGCTAACCTAACCTTAGATGACTAGTGCAGGTATTTGTATTTACCTGGAGTGGAATATACCGGGATATAATATATAATAATGTAAGCCACAAATGGAATTATCGTACTAATGAATACAAAGCATTGGCATTTAGTTATGTTCTTGATATCATTTTTTATATTTTTCTCTATAAATATATATATATAGGTAGGAATGCCTGGAACGCATTTTTGAGCTCACTTGGTACTTGAAGTAAAATAATACATATATTTCCTACCTCCTGTACAACACAGTAGTTGTTTAATTATACGCGTGTATTCCTGAATAAATATTTCTTTTCGTTCCGTTGTTCCATACAATGAAAGCAATGTTAAGATACTTTTTTATATATATGTTAGATTAGAATAATAATTGGTAAGTTAGTCAAAAATTTATTTGAATGAAGGGAAACATTTATATAACAGAATTAAAAGAGTTTTTTCGAAGGATTATTAAGAACAAGTCGTACCACTGTATGACAAATTGACTATGTATTCACATTTTCCTCTGTATTCTCCCAATACGCAGATGCCAAATATAAATCAAATATGAGCAGATATCCTCTCAATAAAAAAATGAAAAGAATATTTCCAGTCAATGGAGAAATGCATTTGGATACATGGCTTGTATGAAAACGTGTTCCATTTTAAGATAAATAAAGTACGTACTATATTTGCGTGCGTTCAAGGTTATACAAGAGACGTCTGAACTTTAAGTGATGTGGATGTAAGTAATTGGAATGTATACATCATATCAGATTTATTGTTATAGCCCCTGGCAGTTTGTGATAGCGCGTTAAAGTTGAATTAGTGGCGTTGCTTCCTCAGTTTCAGAGACAGTTAAGGGAACTAATAATCATTTCTTAGATGGAATCACTGATGTGTCTTTCAGAGGCTAGAGTTATTGCTGCAATGCACCACACTACAAATTGATGGCTTGCATGGAACTGCTGAACGAATTTCTTTGGCGATCTTCAAGGATTTTATTCTGTCTTTCTAATGGTTCAAGAATACTTCAGAGGACACTTTCTTCTTCAGAATACTCACTTTTATAGATAAGTGTAATATTATAATGATTTGATACTACCATTTGTTAAACGGATTTGTTTGGGTGGTAACCAATATACATATCTTTACGATAAGAGAGCATTGTATTTCATTCTTTTTATATTTTATCTAAAAAGGAATTAGATACAGTTAGTTCTCCAAGATAAAAATGTCCACAAAGTGCTTCTTTGAATGCTTCTTTCATTTAGAGATACACAGTACATACACTACTTTATAAGTATTCAAAGTAAGTGTAGTCTATATTGAGTTCGGAGATTATAAATATTATTTGATATTACTGTGAGTCCAATTTACTTTAAACACAAAGAATATTCATTAATATTTTTTCGATATTGGACATGACTGTTATACCTGAATAATATCAATATCATAGAGAATTTGAGATAAAAAAGAATGTATACAGGCAGGCCCCTCATTTATCATACCCCTCTTTTATAAAGTCTTAAATAAGTGCGAGGTGTGGCTCGAAGTTATTATAAAATAATATTATGACTCCACAAACATTTCATTTCATATACTTCTTAATTGGTACAATTATATAGTAACTTTGAGTCGTGTCTCGCTCTTATAATTATTTTTCGTAGGTGTGAGTCGTGATTTTGAAAATATAAGCGAGTCCAGCCTGTGTTTAAGAGACATACTAGAACATTAAGATAAAATGATTACTATTGATATTCTAGTATTTCATGAAGCATATTCAGCTGAAAAACGGGATTGGAATAACAAATGAACGGCAAAAGAATTTTTAACAATTTGTGAGAAAGGAACCTGCAGCTCAACCATGAAATAGGTGCGACCACTTTTAAATTTTGCTGATCCGACAATATTTCCAAAAAGAGCTATTCAATTGGGAACAAAATCATTTGAAACTAAAATGCAATAAGACTGGAATAGAAGTAATGAATGACTTCATTATCGAATTACAGTAAGAAACTTATGAAATCTATTGACGAAGTCAATTTTATAAATTTCGATGTGCAACATCGGAAAATTTCTGAACAATGTTAATAAAGGTTTTGAAATATATACAAATAAATGTGATGCAAATTTCTGAACAAAATTTGATTTTGAAACTTGACGATTTTTGTTACTCGAACCCACTTATTAATTTGCCCATCTAAAGTATATATATATATATATAAACAAGTCTCATTGAAGAGATGATGAGCGGTTATTTTAGAAAGTTTTCTACAATTCTTTTCTAATTTTCTAAAAGTAGCTAATTCACTGGGACTAATCAATTTTAAAATGCATTTTGAAATCCAGAAGGTTAAAAAAGTTCGTAGTATCATTTTATATTTTTTCTTAAAATGTCGACGTTTCGATAAAATACATTTATCATCTTCAGGAATAATGAAAAAAAAAATATATATATACAAGGAAATCAATCTGTAAAAAAAAAAAAAATAGGGAAAAATAACATACATAAAGAGAGAGAGAGAGAAAGAAAAAAAAAAAAAAAAGGTTTATATAGTATCGAAAAGAATTTAAGTTGACTGGACTATGATCAAGTAAAATGAAGCAAATCAGAAATTAAGTAGTTTGAATTTACATATTCATGATGTATGACTATTAAAACTGATAAAATTATTTCATTTGGTTAGCAACATAATATTTAAATATGAAAATTCTATCAAAGAGTATGAAAAATAATTGAGAGAACACGGCCCTAATTACAAAAGACTAAGATGTTTATTGACGGCAAATAGAAAATAGCTAACAGGTAGTGGTACACTAGTTATATTACAGAATTGTTATTTTTTATTGTAAAACACCTATTAAGGGAAGAATATTAAGATTACATAGTTAGTGACACAATATCTATTGCAGTGAAAATATATATGAACAATTTTTAAGGTAATAGTAATGAGAATATATTAAAAAAAAAGAAAAAATATTACTGGAATGATATTGAAATATTAGACAGAGAGAAAGAAAAATAGAATTATTAGAAATGAGATTGAAATATTAGACAGAGAGAGAGAGAAAAAAAAAAACCTAGTGCTGTGCATCTTAAAAGATTTTCAAGATTCGGACCTCTCCCTCGCGTTGGTTGTTCATAGTTGGATTTGTGTTTTTGATAGTAAGTGCTTCAGCTATTATCAGTTCGTTTCTATCTGGAGAGCGATGGACTATTGTAGTGGATTTCATTAGGTCGGCTGTTTTTATTTTCCTGTTGTGAATCGTGGTGTTGTGTTCTTTGATGCTTCCGTTTTGAGTATGAGCTAGGAGACGTTGCTTTAGTGTTGTTGTTGTGTACCCCACGTAAAATTGGGGGGGTTGACACCCCTCCTGGTCGCAAGTGTGTTGATACACAACATGACTGTTGCTGTCGTCTTTGTGGATATTATTTCTAATTAGTAGTTGAGATAGTTTTTTGTTTTTGTAGTAGGTTTGAAGAGATATGGTTTTATCATTGTTTGGCTTGATGTGTTGCATGATTATATTCTTCAGATTCTTCTCCTCCTGTCTATATAAATTGGTCATTTGGTTGCGGTAGTAGAGTTTGATGGAGTCTATGGGATGGTCTGGGGTATTGTGTGACAGTTTCTTTTCCAAAAATGAGTTTATTTGCTGATCTATGACATGCATGGGGAAGTTATTGTTGACGAATAACTGTTTTAATCTGGCTATTTCAGTGTCGAAGAGTTGCTTTGTGCTTGATATCTTGTAGGCTCTGTTGAGCATAGTTTTGATGACTCCGGTTTTATATCTGAGTGGTGCTAGGCTTTTAAAGTTAATCAGGTATCCAGAGTTAGTGTCTTTTGTGTGGACGGAGGTCTGAAACAGGCTATTTTGCTTCTCTATGTCAACATCTAGGAAAGTCAATCTGCCTCTCGATTCCATTTCGCACGTGAAGCGGAGCACCGATCTTTCCTCGAAAAGCAACCTCAACTCCTCCAGGACGTGGACACTTTTCACAAGAAGAAAAATGTCGTCAACATATCTACAATAAATAAGTGGCTTTCTATCTTGTGTTTGGTTACTGAGAATGTTATTTTCAAGAGAAGCCATGTAGAAATTGGCCATGAGTGGACCTAGTGGTGATCCCATGCTTACGCCCTCTATCTGCATATAAATGTCACCATTCGTGTGCAGGAAGGGAGTTTGAGTGGTACATGTTAATAGCAAGTTTTTCATAATATGCTTAGGTACTGATGGTGCAGCGAGTGATGGGTTATGATAGGCATATTGTAGAATTAGATCGATGGTGGTTTGTACCGGTACATTGGTGAAGAGACTTTCGACGTCTAATGAAGCAAGAAATCCTGTTGAATTGGTTGCTCTAACTATATCCAAGAATTGGTCAGTTGATTCTATCATGTATTGCGAGGGGATGTATTGTTTAAGAATGGAATTTAGGTTTTGGGCTATGCTGTACGATGGGGTTCCAATTTGAGATATGATGGGCCTTAGTGGAGGATTTTGCGTAGACTTGTGAATTTTTGGGTTCCCATAAAGATATCCTGGCTTGTGGTGACCTATTATTTTGTCGAAAACTCTTTTGCCGGCGGCTTTATTGGCTAAGTCAATTAGGTCGTTTAGGGTCCGTTTGAGTTCTTCGGTAGGGTCTTTTTGTACTTTCTTGAATTTCATGTCGTTATCAATTAGAGTGTTTAGTTTTTCATGATAATCATTTTTGTTCATGATTACAAAAGTATTGCTTTTGTCGGCTTTGCGGATAATAACATCTTCATTGTTTCTTATTTCCTTTATTCGTTTGTGTTGGTCTGCGGTCAGTACATCAGTTAGGAAATTGGTGTAAGACTTCAGTCCAAATCTCTTTAGTTCGCACTTCAGTTGGTCTTCGTTATTCATACTGATATTGGTTTTTGCCTTTTTGGATTCTATCTGTGAGTACAACTTTTCAATTTCTATTTTCTTGCGAGTCATGTCATATTTGGATCGGAGGTGACAGTTACAGATTGATTTCCTTGTATATATATATATTTTTTTTCATTATTCCTGAAGATGATAAATGTATTTTATCGAAACGTCGACATTTTAAGAAAAAATATAAAATGATACTACGAACTTTTTTAACCTTCTGGATTTCAAAATGCATTTTAAAATTGATTAGTCCCAGTGAATTAGCTACTTTTAGAAAATTAGAAAAGAATTGTAGAAAACTTTCTAAAATAACCGCTCATCATCTCTTCAATGAGACTTGTTTATTAAATAATTTGCTGCCTCCGTACACACATATATATATATATATATATATCATGCATTTATGTTTCATTTCACCCAGGTTTGGACCGTCAGCCCTTCCGTCTAGATGCATTAATATGCGTCTGGGGGTCGTATGACCAACAACTTCGAATTTATAAGGGAATTACTAGGTTTGGAGCGTCAGCCCTTCCACCGCTGTGCCAACTAATTTCGTTAAAACTCGCCACTAATAGGTGGGGCAATTCGACTCCGCAAGGTCTCGATATGCTTTTAACACCTTGTAGTGTAGTCGATAGAGCTCTGGCACAGTACTCTTAAGATCCAGGGTTCAAATCCCGCGAACTCCACCATGCATATATATATACATAAATATATAGAGGGTGGCGCAAAAAAAGGGAAACCCATTTTCAAACTAGTTTATTTGCGAATCAAAAAAAGGGAAGTAAAAAGGGCTTGCGCGAGAACGAAATATACGAAAAAAAATCATATGAGGTATTATTCAGTTCATATGGATGTAAAAACAATAAATTCTACTATTTTTTGAAAAAAAATAAAAAAATATAAAAAAAAGAATTACTAGTCGAAAGTTGGTTTTTGAAGATAAAATTGATATCTTTAAAAAATCATTTCGCCGTTAATTTTCATCTCCTATTCGAAACTTTCGAAATGCAGCTTTCAAAAGAACTTGGGAGTTTTTGTTGTGACAATTTTTTTAAACACTGGAAGCTTTACACAGGTTGAACCTCATTTTGAACAACGCTTTCTGGAAAGATTTCCACCAACTATAAAACCAAAAAAAAATTAACACAAGGAAACATTAATCTTTTTCATGAACAGCTTATTGAATATTGAGAATACAAAAATATGAATCAGAAGGTAATCATTAGATATCATTTAATACACATTTAACCAAATTGTTAAACACGATTTAAGATATCCATTCAAGATTTACCGCACCGTCTAAATTTTGCAAAATGGTTTCTGCAAAAAAAATACATTTATCGTGATTGTGATGAAGATGTATTTCCATGAAAGAAAGAGTCAATAACAAAAACGTTAAATGACTGAAAAACAGTAGAATTCAATTTTTACTACTACCTTATGGAAATAAATTATTCCTATTATGAATTTTTTTGTGCTTTTCGTTCTCGCGCAAGCCCTTTCTATTTACATTTTTTTAATTCGCTGCTGGATATTTAATTTTCGTCGCAACTCTTAACAGATTATTAAGATAGATGCAAAAAAGTTAACAAATAAAACGATGTTTTTAGAAAATTTCTAGCTTTGATAGTTTGTACAATATACTGGTTTGAATTTTTTTTTCTTTTTTTTTGCGCCACCATGTATGTACATATATTAAGGGAGACTTATTGGTATCGCACGACACCGTACGAATTTTTTGATATAATATTCTGCCTACAATCTACGAACACTATTGAATTTTACAGGGAGAGAAGCATTCTATCGAATTCCTTTAATTTAATCTCAGAGTTATTACAGGGACACTCTCTCCACATCATGAAATGACATGAAGTGATCGAGTTGTTGCATTGTTTCATTTAATGTTTTTTATAGAAATAAGTGCCTCACATAGTTGGTTAAGAAATGTAATACTTTTTAAAATCAGTATAAATATTTCTATAATCACCAAATTATTGTTGGAGGAGAAGTATAGATAAAAAATTGTTGCCTCAATTGCATTAGATAATTTTTTGTTGGAGTCACTTTCCTTTCAGATTGTTTCTTGGAGTTCCATGTATCTAATTATTCTTTGACGTTTAATGGTATATGGCCTTAATGGTTCTAAATAAGACGTTAAACCCTCAAATGATTAACAAATTAGTAATTTACGAATTATAATTTGAACTCAGATGTTACGTGAATGAATGAAGTTTTGAATGAATGAATGGTCTATTTCGAATAATCTTCATTTATTAGTTATTATATCATATTATCATCTATTATATCCTTATCTATAGTCCTTACTATAGACTGCAGAGCCAGGAGTTTTATGACCTAAAAAAGGAACCTTAAAGTGAGTCTTTTCCATACAGTTTTATGACTATAAAATAGGTGTTTATGGAAGGCAAATTTTCATTACCGTATACTAAATTGACAAATTGATAGTGTAGGCTGTTTAAGTAGAAATGATGGAATTTAAATACTAAACAATAATATTCATCTCTTAGAAATTTAGATTTATTCAAATTTATCATAGGAGTAAAACAAAGAAAAATTTTAAATTCACGTAATGAAACTAATTCCAAATAAATTCGAAATATGTATTTACATAAAACCCTCATTGTAGAGAGTGGATCAAAGTAATTAAAGACAAATTGCGTATCATAGACCAAGATATTTTGAAACTATATGCAAGGGAAAACCTCGTATTACACAAACCACAATTTTGTTCTCGTGACAGATATTTTAGTGTTCAATATTATAAATATTACTAGGTTCGGCACATATACTTCTCTTCAATAGTGTACAGGTAAACTCCTACAACGGACAGCATAATTAGTACCTGAAAAAGAGGTCGCTATATGGATCTTTTAGGCGCTATACAAGCTGATAATATAATGTAGAAATATATATATATATAATATAGAATAGTTACGTCTCATATTAATTTATACAGCTTTTCTGATCAATGAAGATGTTGTGGAAAAGCATAACAAGATAAAATTAATGAAAATCTTAGAAACAATAAATTATTAAGTGATTATTGTAAATTGTAATACCTCTGAATAAAATAAATGTACGAATTGATACATACTTGCATAGTAGATGAATAAGATATTTGTTAAACAATATAATTTGCTGCATGACCTGTAAAACGGACAATTTCTGTCCTTTGATCATCCGGTGTATACGACCTTTACCTGTATTATATTTATTATTCGTTATTTAATCGTTTTGTATATGGTAGAGTTTGTGCTATAAAAATTGGTGTGAAGAATTACAGAAAATTAAACACAATATGGTCTACATGCTAATTTTTTTTAAATGGAAGTATATTTAGATAATAATTCAGACACATTTTGATTGAATTAATTATAACGTTCTATACATTTGTTCATCTAAATGGAATACGTAACTGAATTTCAAAATATAAATAGAACTTAGTGGCATTGTGGAAATTCTGGTATTCTAGGACCTTATGGTATTTTATGTCTTTATGGCATTTTATGTCTTTATGGCATTTTATGTCTTTATGGCATTTTATGTCTTTATGGCATTTTATGTCTTTGTGACATTTTATGTCTTTATGGCATTTTATGTCTTTATGGCATTTTATGTCTTTGTGACATTTTATGTCTTTATGGCATTTTATGTCTTTATGGCATTTTATGTCTTTGTGGTATTTTATGTCTTTATGGCATTTTCTGTCTTTATGGCATTTTATGTCTTTATGGCATTTTATGTCTTTATGGCATTTTATGTCTGTATGGCATTTTATGTCTGTATGGCATTTTATGTCTTTATGGCATTTTATGTCTTTATGGCATTTTATGTCTTTATGGCATTTTATGTCTGTATGTCATTTTATGTCTTTATGGCATTTTATGTCTTTATGGCATTTTATGTCTTTATGGCATTTTATGTCTTTATGGCATTTTATGTCTTTATGGCATTTTATGTCTTTATGGCATTTTATGTCTTTGTAAAGGGTTTATATCTGAGCAATATTATTTGTTATTTAGCGCTAGGTTCTTTAATAGAGTGTTGTTGCATTCAGTGGGTAATAATGACACTAATAAAGAGTTTATTTCAATGGAAGAATATAGAACAGGAGTACACAGACGAGAGTGGAGGCGAAGACACAACCTCACTCCGTGATTAACTAACTGGAACCACAGACCATGGAAGTACTAGTAGGCCACAGACCAGTAAAGTAGAAGATGTCCCAATACAGTCATTTCAAATATCTAGCGACTGATGGCAGGTCAAAATGGTAAGTGCGTGACGTTTCAATCATTCTTACTACATTCGCTATTGCATTATTTCTGATGTTATTATTAGGTATATTTTATGATATATCCTAATGCGAAAATTATATTTTTGTGATTGTAAATGTTCATATTCTTTTATTGTTTCAAAATATTCATATATAATCTCATAATTCAGTTTTCTATTATTTGAACTTGTTCCGTTTTGTTGTTCACTGTCCACGCCAATAACTAAACATTCCGCTGCAGAGTGTTGGAAAAAAAGGTTGTCTGCTTTTATTGCTCTCGAAAATACAACAGTCGTTAATCTTATAGAGATGTGTGCATACTTCAAACTATTAATATTTCAATCAATGCGTACCCATAACTTCATACCTACCTGATGTTATAAATTTATTAGTTTTAAAATAACAGATAACTAATAGGTACATACATATTCCAATAAATACCTAGGTCCTAGGGTAAGTTCGAATTGCCAGTCAGTTCCAATTAGTATCCATGATACCTGCATGCAGGTATCATGGATATCAACTAAAAATAAAAATTAAATAATAATTATGTAAAATATAGTTTTTCTTATATGACCGAAGATGTGGAACAGACCAGTAATTCGGAACTTACCCTATATCTACCTAGTAACCTAGGTAGATACATGACCAATAGCATTTTAAATAATCATTCAAGTGCTTACTTTTATCCCTAACTATTTTTCACTAATCTAAGATGCCAATTTATGTTTATACCTATGCTATAAATATACCTTTCAAATAAAATAAATTTTTAATTAACCTACTGTGAAAAGAATTTATTTCACTGTTAATAAGAAAGGGTGAGAAAAATTGTATATTAAAGATAATGTTCACTATATTATCAAATAAATGGAAACTATAAATTAATTTAAAAGAGTGAATTAAAATCAAAATGGTTTTGGTTTAGTCTCCCCTAAAAATGAACAGCATAGAAAACGAGCAATGTTTAAATTAGTTCCCCCTAATAACTTCCAATTATTTGTGTGACATCACGCACCTACCGTCTCTGATTGGTTCTCATTTTCGCGCGGTCTCTATCCTCTCAAATTAATGTGCAGTGCTGTCCAGGCAGCATAGGAACATCTTCTACTTTACTGGTCTGTGCTGGAACTGAAATGCTTGCTGAAATGTAAACAATACACGAGCGAGGCTAGGTTTGTTAGGCGGAAGGAAGGAAGTAATTATATTTGGGTTAAAGTTCTTATTTGAAACTGTTTTTATTATTATAATTAATTAAATATGTTAAAAGAAATAATATTTTGATTTAATGAATTCTTTTATTTAATTTGATATATTTTGTTATTTAATATTTAGCTTATAATTTATATATTTATTGAAATTTAATTATTATTCATAACTTCACTACAGTCTTTATGGCATTTTATGTCTTTATGGCATTTTATGTCTTTATGGCATTTTATGTCTGTATGGCATTTTATGTCTTTATGGCATTTTATGTCTTTATGGCATTTTATGTCTTTTTGGCATTTTATGTCTTTTTGGCATTTTATGTCTTTATGGCATTTTATGTCTCTATGGTATTTTATGTCTTGGTGGTATTTTATGTCTATATGGTATTTAAGTCTTTATGGCCTTTTATGTCTTTATGGCATTTTATGTCTTTATGACATTCATGAGTCGATGGATTTTTATGACTTTATGTCATTTATCCGGGCTTTCATTCATTACATTACAAGAGATGAATTTCACAGTCGGCCTGATTCTTATAATTGGAATACACATCATAAATATAATCCTTCAACAGCTGTCGCGCGGACATTTTGTCTCTCGATCGTCGGTTAACGAGCCATGATTGCATGTTTGTAGCTTTTGCAGTTTTCTGCAATATCCCATTTACTTCATCTCGGTTTGTATGTAGAATAGAAAAGGATTTTTCTTGGTTATCATAATATCGAGAATTAGATACGATTTTATCGATTAGAATTCAACCAATGTTGAATGAACACCAATTCCCGGACACCAATGGAAATGAATTTTTAAATTGTATGCAAAACATGTTTTCGCTGGCTAATAAAACATATTCTTGACTTTTGATATCATATTAATAAACATAAAATTCCTATCAATAATAAAATGATTATCGGCAAGAGAAGATTATGTAACTATTGCAACAGTAAATAATGAAATAAAAAATTATTCAGAGAAATGCTGAGATGCAGCTTTAGAAGGAACATAATTAGGAAGATAAAACTCTGAAGATTATTTCTATAGAGTTGAAGAGATAAGAAAGAACCACCAGACGATTCGGTGTTTTGATGCTCTTCAAAATTTCCAATCTTTGAATGGATGAATGCGTTATCAACTCTGAATGTTAATTGGATGATCTGTCTCTTTCTGCCGCAGTAATATACACCATTTTAACGAGGCATTCAATATAATCTAACTTATTTATTTCGAGTTAAATCGACGAATATAATATGTATTCATTAAAAGTAAGATGGTTCAACGTGGAGTAATTTGCTGTTATTATTCAATAATATGAAGATCCTGCACTCACTTATATATTTTTATATTGAAATGTTTTGAAGTTGAGTTGTTTTAAATCTAGCAAAGCCGTAATGCAATTCAATTTCTGACGATGGAGGCAAAGATTTCATGGCAGGGTTTTCTCCTCTACTTTATATCTGATCTTTTTTAGAATAATTTTCTTTGAACCAGTTACTTGAAGATCAAAGATTCTGTCTAGCTTCATAAGTTGGTGGAGTAGAGGATATATTACGGTTTAAATCAGTTTTAGAACAACTCACTATAAATAAATTCTTTGATTTTTAAAAGGAGCATAAAAGAACTTATATAATATAAAGTACTCTATATAGTAAAGTTCTCTCTACTCAATGAAATGTTAATTTTGTATGGGACATGTGTAAAGAACAAGAACGGTTTCAAAAATTTTCACTTATTTACCATTTCGCTTATGTATAGTCTTTTGATAAAAAATAAAACGATAAAAATACTAATTCTATAATTTTCATGCAAAGAATTAAAACCTAAAAAAATATTGTGTGCCATGAATACATGTAAGTAACAGTCAGATCTTGAAAGCTAGGATCGGTTACGTCAACTGAAATCACTGCAATGAAAGATCAAGTAGTTAATTTAGAGAGATTGCAAATGACACAAGTGGAGGAATGGATTTGCATCAGGATTCAACTGATTCTGTATTTGATGTGAATAAAATTGAATAGATCAAAATGTCAAATTTTTAAGATATTTAAGTTGAATGTTGCGTGAAAATATGTGAATACATGTGAAAATGTGTTGATATTATAAAAATAATAGTTATTCATATACATATAATCTGATGTATATTTAAAAACAATAATTAACAGTTATTAATTCAAATGTTTAAAATTTTCATTCATTGAGAAAATAAAATTCAAATCAGACTTTTATATTTCAAAATAATTACATATAAAGACATAGATTTTATCTTATGCTAGCCAACATAGTCTTTTTATTTCTCTGAGAAGCACATTAGTGAAGAGGTTTTTTAAGGATCCCATGAATCGAATGATTCCTTTTTTACTGAGATGTTAGAAATGAGTCTACAGAGAGTCATTCAGATGTCGACAATCCGTCACTTTTTCTCTCTTATCAAGAACCATTTCTTTTACTGGATTGGTTACATATTATTCTATGGCTAATAAAACTTTTTCTTCCTTCACTAATACACTTTGTTTAAGACAAAAATACACAATTTGGTGAATCAGTTATTTTCAGTTAAGAGTAGGTTATCTGACAAGAAGGATTTTTTCTTTGAATAAATAATATTGCCTCTATATCTCCATTCCACATTATGATGTTGAGAGCTAATTCATGTAACAATATTATTCGATTTGAACTCTTATATAAAGGGAATATTCTTGGAATATTGGAGAGTTACAGTGTTAGCTAAGATATCATGCAAGGATATTAAGTGAATATTGTATTTAAATATACATACATAGTTATAAGAAACAATTCACAATATTTCCAAAAGGAAAAAGAACGAATATCCAAGGGGAATGTAAACATGTAGATACAGCAAGTATTCTTATTTGTACCTCTATATAGTAGTTTATTTCGCACTCTTCTACACATGTTGCTCCACTGAAACTGTTCGCTCCTACCGAGATCTACAGTATATTCCCTGCACGATCTGCTATTTCTTCTGTTAAAAATCATATTCTTATTTAATCATGAAATAGCTAATTTAAGTTTATTGACAGATATCTAATAAATTATATTTCTTCTTAGTTACCATCAATATGGTTGAGTGTCTTCTTCATTTATTTGTGTGAATTATTGTGAGCAGGGAGTGCACTAAAATTAGGTCTGCACTGAAACAACTAAATTCATTTCATCGCCGAATACATGAAATATTTTAATATTAATAACTAAATTTATTGCTTATTTAAGTTAATTTTCATTAAGTCAAAACAAAGGTTATACAAAGACTATGCACTAACGGATTCACAGAATAACTGCCCCACAGCGAACTGCACTCCTCTCCACTACTAGTCAATGGTAGTGGTCAATGATTTTGAAAAAAAGTCACAAGTACCGAGGAATGCATTATCAGATAGAAGATGAGAATTAAAAAGTTATAAAAATGAAACCTGTAAGCTTTCCTAACCAAAAATTTGAAACTTTGCACTAGAAAAAAATTAAAAATAATCTATAAATATTTACTGAACCCTCATATTCATTTCTGTTTAAAAAGACATTATTATTCTATAAAAACTAAAAGATTAAAATGTTTACAGGAGAGAAAATTCCTTCAGGTACTACTAGTGAGATGTTTGTTTCTTGAAAGGGGTGGACCTAACTCTACAACAACTATCCCTTGCTGCACAGATTCTAGTACAGTGTGGGTGACCCACCGGTGAGTCATTTAAAAAAATGAGTATCTTCAAAATAAATTGTATATAAACGTGAATTTTTAGTATTTTTCACTTTTATTTTTAATAATATGTATTGAGTAAACAAGTGAATGAAAGTAATCATGATCATTGATCAGGAAATTTGGCCATTCAAAAAATGTGGCACTACCTATAATAATTGGCATTGAAATTGAGAAAATAAAAACAAATTTATTTAGTAAAACAATAAATCTCTTTTTCTAATTACTTTAAAAGGATAAATCAGTTTTCTAAGTAATTGATCATAATTAGAGCCCGGATTTCTATATGTTCTTTCAATCTAGGCGGTCTAGCTCTAAAAACTATGCAAAATATGCTCTTAAAAATATGCTTTGAAGCCTAAATTCTATGCTAAATATGCCGTTATAAACTGAATAGTTATACCTCAAATAACGTTTTCTTTATTCAAAAACATTAAAAAAATGCCGTGTGAGTCAAATGGTAGACTTAATTACATATAATTTTCTTTTATTTTGAGGTTGAATCATGTTTCCCGTTTTCAAATGGAAAATCATCGAAGTACATTATTTGTAATTAATAAATATAGAATTGGAAATGAAAGCACATTTTGTGCATCACATTATTATTAATATATAACAATTAAATAATATAGCAACAAATAACCATCAACGATAATTTCTCAGATGCTTAGTTCTACTATAAGAGACAGCTTAATATCTAACAAAATATCAGAACAAGAAAAATAAGTCTCTATATAGCGATATATGGTAAATAATGAATTAATATTTTTTAACAATTTGGAGTTACAAGATACGATTAATTGTTTCTTTCTACTTTCTCATGTTGACATCATCCTCATTCAAATCTACAAAATTTACACTCTTACGCCTATGTTTAGCTAGCTGTTTTAAAGTGTGATACAACATTTGATTTCTTGTAGCATCTAGCTTCACATTGCATGACTTGCATTTCAAAACACCGTTTTCATTGCATAACAAATCTCCAAATTCATCAACTAAATTTCATATCTTGACATTATCAGTTCGCCTAATTTTAGGCATTATTAAGGGTTGGTTGTTAAGACACTTGGAACTTAATAACTTGCTAAAATATTATAACGAAGACGGTAAATGGAAAAGGGAGCAACTGTTGCGTAAATTATAATATCTCGTAAATAGAGTTTCGTATGCTGTAGTATAGACATAAATATCCTTAAATAGAATTGTATATGCTTAGTATGCAAAATAGATTAATACCTATAAAGCATAGATCATCTAAATGCTGTTATTTTGTTAGAGAAAAGAAATCTGGGCTCTAATCATAATTTAAACATTGAATCCATCATATACAACTGAAAATAATAGAAATATTTTTCACGTCTGTATAAAATCGTTCAGCTACACATACCTAAATAAATCTAATGAATTCTTTCAACGAATAACTTTCGCCAAGTTAGAATTTAGAATTATTTGATTAATAATTTATGCTCCAAATTGAAATAAGGGTATGGGTGAAATTGAAATTATAGTATGGGTGCTCTGCATGTTAGGCAAGACAGAATGAATTCACTTCCTGAGCAGAGTTTTTATCTTTTTTGCTCACTCATTTTGTAAATTCATCTCCTAAGAGTTCTCGCAGCATTTTTGAAATGCATTATTCGGTGACCATTCGCCGAAAAGACATTCACCGAAAAATATGATTATTTTTAAAGGTAAACAGATTTATCTCATATGTCCAGATGAAATTACATATAGATAAACTTGTATTTGTGTACAAAAAGGAAGTTAATATAACAGATTTCTTTCTAGGTTTTCGAGAAATTCAATCTCTAAAATTTAAGATTTAGAGATGTTTAATCCATTTATTCTAACATAAAATTTCATTTTTTTAAAGGAGTTGCTGAACAAAATTGATTTCGATTTCCTTTTTTTACTGAAATACATCTCTCCATATTGTCAATATTTTATAATAGGAATAGTTATATGAATATTCTTAAAACCAAGAAATAAATTTGTTTTAACTGTAGGGTAAGGTGGGCATCAGTGGGACAGTGGGCACAATGGGAGAGTCTAATTAAATCTTTCAATATATAAGGTAATTTTAGTCAATCGTCTAGGCTAGTACTCCTATTAGCAGTTCACCAACTCGCTTAACCGATAAAGGTAGAATTGCGACGGTTGCTCCGTAAAAGAACAAATTCATTTTCCAGGTGAGTCAAGTAAATTTTTTTTAAGAAATTAAAAAATTAATTAAAGACCTATTTGAATGAGTCAGTGCTTCGAATAACTCATAAAATAAGGATATAGATCTATTGTTATCGTACCTAGCTTCTATTTGGACAATCTCATTCAATTGATAAGTAATTTGCAAAACTTCACAAAATGGTGCCATGGGGTTCTTTGGGACAGTAAAAACTGTCAACACTGGGACAGTGTCCCACTGAACCCCAATATGTTCAAATCAACTCTGTTTTGAATAAAATACATATTAACATCTTATATGTTACTTATTCAACCAGCTATATGTTACAGTTGCAAGATGCCTCAATCCAGAACAAGGACAGATCGTGGGATGGCCTCAGAAGCTGCTATGGGGGCAGCAACTAATCTTGCTATAAGTGGTACATCAATGAAAAGGCATAAGAGATCCTATCTCTCATTGCTGATATATTGCTACTAATCTCATCCACCCTACTACTACAGCCACTACTCTATCCTGATCCGATGAAGACGAATTGGATTTGTCTGATCATTCTTCTGATGAAATCAACGTGATATTTTAACTGGACGAATAAATAAGGAATTTCTGCCTCTAGAAAATGTGTCAGTTATTGAAAACTATGTCCTTGTTACATTAAACACAGAGCCTAAAACTTATTATGTAGGAATCATCACTGAAGAAAAAGATATGGATGATGATTTTGGGTGGTCTAGGCTGATTTTCCGAAAACGAACTGGCCGAAACCAAATTTACCGAAAACCAATTCGCCGAAACGGTTTTTCCGAATACGTTTTTTCCAAATCCCAAATTAGCCCATAACGGATTTGCCAAAATACGGATTTGCCGAAGGACAAATTTTCCGAATGACGAATTTGTCGAAAATCAAATTTAATGTATTCAAAAATAACATTCTGTTGGACTTTGTTGTTCTCATCATTATAACTTATGTATAAAAAAAAACATTTCTTTTATGAGTTTGACATTAGTATTACTATATAAATTTGCATTCCGCTAATTCGGCATCATTTTGCTAAATTCATATATCTAACTGTATATATTAAATATTAAGATGTATATGGCATTACTAAAAAAGGGTTGATAGAAATCAATATTTTTACCTGAAACAAATTTATTCATGAAAGTGACACTATCGTTGAAGCTAGAGGTATATTGGGGAGATATAAGCATAACTAATAGTTATGTTATTCATTACTAACAATTTAATATTTTAAACGCAATAAATGGAATAAATATTAATAATGTAAGCAACAAAACACCTTCTGTATGGTATACTATTAACAACTGAATAAAATGTTTACAGTAAACATGGAATATTCACTAAAATGAATAAACACGCAAGAAACACACAATCTAAAAACAACCATACGCTCAAATGAAAGAAATGCAACATGCTCCTATACCTGACTGACAGATTCTGACTGAATAAAGATGAACTTCTTTAAAATAATATAAGACAAAGAATAATTTAGTGGTACAAAGATTAAAGGATCATTTAGTCTAACTAAGGGTTATGATTTTGTTGTTTCATTTCTTTTCTGTAACTTTTGTGTAATTTTACATTATGTTTTACATATGACTTTCGGTAAATTTGTCTTTCGGCAAATTTGGCTTTCGTCGAATCTTCACTTCGGCGAATCCCTTTTCGACCAATTTGGGTTTCGGCCAATTCGTGTTCGGAGAATTCGGTTCGGCGAATTATCATAATGTTTCGTCCATGACGGCTAGTGAAAAATAAAGATATTGGAGAAAAAATCGTTGCGTGTAAACACTGTCTCAATCATCTGATAAATTGTTGCGATCTCTGTGCTCAATAAATCGCTCCTATTTATCGTAGCGTGTAAACGGGCTTTAAGAGCTGGTTTGGTTAAATCTGCTTTTGTTCAATTATTTTAATAATTGCTCTAACGAAAAAAAAATAGTAGAATATATACCAAGAGTTAGGTAAAGCCACACCTAGGCTACCGATGCATTGCCAAAGAGATTTCTACTAACACCTAAAATTAGCTTACACATTCATTGCTTAATAACACATTCATTTGCGTGAACTGTGTAATAGTTAAACTTCTGAGCTATATCTAAAACCTTGCATTGAACAGCAAATCCCTATATCACCATCTAATGTTGGCAATATTAATATTTTAACGTGGTAAATACTTTAATTTGATTGCTGAAGTTTAGAACCTAGAGAACGTATCTACTGTTCAATCTCAATCTTCCACCTCTCTTTTCAAGATAGCTTTTATGGAGTTTTCAATTTTGCAAAGTAAAAGAAATTAAAATGAAACTATTTTGAAAAGTTATAGATAATTTTTTCTGAAAACTTAACACGTATATATTGCCGCTTCCTTCATTTTGTCTTATTTGTACCACTTTTTTTTGTCATTTAATAATTTTAATTGATAAACCATTTTTTCCATGAACTAGATTTCTGTTGAGTTTTCTCAAATTGTATACCTCGCTATAACCTCAGTCCCTTCTGTTAAGTTCGATTAGATTTTAGGAGAGATCGGGTCAAAGGTCAAGGTCATTTATAACTCAATTAGTATTTAACCGATTCCCTGAAATTTGGTATTGGCCATCTATTAGTCAATAACCAGGAACCATTTGATCAGATTTTGTGAGTGAACGGGAAAAGGTTAAGTTCATTTCTAACTCAAGTCAAATTATTGGATGGTTAAGGTTATATGTGGCGGCGAAGGTAAGCGCTCTACGAGTGCACGTAATCTTGTTGGTCATGTAATTATATTTAGTTACCCAAACTAATTATGGGTGAGCCAGTAATTTCTTTCCCATTTTCTAATTATTTTTCTGTTAATCTTTTATTTTATTACTTGGGTGCATAATAATGCACTCCTGATTGGAGAACATGCAGCAGCTATCGAAACTTTCATGAGACTTTCGATGGGGCTGATTAACAACACTAATTGCTGATCTTAATCAAATAATCAAATGAAAAATTAAATGAAAAATACAAAATAATCAATTAAAAAATATCTGAAGCTCTGGAACAAAATGATTCCAGAATGTGGTATAGCATGAGGAATTGCTAATTTTATCATTTATTTAAAGTAAGGCTTATAAGCGGTATACTGCATGCTTTTGATTACGGAGCTGAGTGGATGAAATGCATCAGAAATTCTGATAGATTTTTCATATAAATCGATAGTTGAGGCTCATCATTTGAAGGCCTGACACACCGGAGGAACTTTGCTAGAGCGTCCCTGAAGCGAGGACAAAAATTTGTTAACGCTGACTAGAAGTTGGCCTGAGTTCAGGCAACACCGTATATGCTTGACCACCGCTTATCTTCACACTTAGCGATCCGAAAGTTTTGAACTGCATAAAATATTACGAGCGTTTAGAAGCAGTAGCTTTCCGCTCCGCAAAGTTCCCCACCGAAACAAAACCCAGGCAAATTTTGGCACCATTATAGACGCAAATACGTAAATCTTAAATGCTGGACCACCGCTGCTTCGCCAGCATTGGCTGGGCAGTGATTAAATGTTGCATGAACTTTGATAAGGCAGATGAAAATGTTTGAATCATGGAGACGAGTTTTCTGAGACGGCTCAGAAAATGAAGCAGTGATTAATTGCTGTGATGAACTTTCGTTTGATGTTGGTTTGGAGGTCGAATAGCTCCATACTGCCAAACCAACGCTCGCTGCCTCTTCCCACCGTTAAGCCAACTCTATGTCAACGACGGCTTCAGCGGTGCACCACTATGGCACCACTCGTATTTTATATTTTGATACATTATTTTGACACATAAACTCGTAAAAAAATAACAACGCTCTGCCAAAGCTTGTCAACGTTTAATCACTGCACGGGCAAAGCTGCATGGTGAAGCACCGTTCAAGATTTCTGCATTGGCTTAGCGAAATAATTGCGTCTAGCGGTACAAAACTTTGGCTGGGCGGTATTATAGAGGTAGTGAACTTTGCGGAGAGGAAAACAACCGCTCCTCAACGCTTGCAGCATTTTGAAAAGCTCAAAACCATCGGAGCAGTAAGGGAACATAAGCAGTGGCCGACCGTATATGACGTTGCTTTAACGGGGACCAACTTCTGCGAGCGGTAACGAGCGGTGATGATTTTTTCACCGCTCAAGGAACGGAGGTAGTTCATAAGCACCCAGACTTAAGCTCTTCCCCCGGTCACGAACCCCCCCTCGCACCCGGACTTAAGCCCCCACCCGGACTCAAGCCTCCCTGGCCATGAGACCCCCCCCAAGTCACGAGCCCCCCCTCCCTGTTTTTTAATCCTAAATAATTTTTTTGAATAAACAATTATCTAAAAATGCTTCGTTATCGAGATATTGATACCTCAATTCAGGGGTAACTTTTGACATACATAGGGAATTTCACATAAAACAAATATTGCTTCATAAAAACATAGATAATGAAAACTAATTAATTTTCAAGATTCTGACTTTTAAACTTTTAAAAGGATTCCTAATCACAAGTATTTACGTTGCTAATAATGAGCGTTATTATTGCTTGACATATTTCGCACCTGATATTTCCGTCAAATTTCAAAGATGTTATAGAAACACTTGCGGAAGAAATTTCACATGTAATTCTAACATTGTGTTAATTAAAGTTATACCTTTTTAAAGATAACATTGGCATAAATGTACCTACATTTATATGTGTGTAAAAATGTACAAAATCAGTCAACCATAAAGTTCTGAAAGTCAACTTTCAATATTGGTCCTGAAATTTTCAATTATTTCTCCCTCATCTTTTTCATTTCATCTTACAATGATCTAATGTTACTTGAAATCAACATCATTTTGAGATTATACTTTGATGCTAATGCATTTATTCAGTTATCCCCCCCCCTTACTCATCCAACCATCCGCGATTTACACAGTGTTAAATATTACGAGGTTAGAGGAGTTCCTAATCTTTTAAATCAGTATAATTTAAATTATATTGATCAGTGAATCAATGAAGTTCAAATATTATTCTCCTATATCCAGTTATGGTAACGGATGTACGTATGAGCAATAATATTATTATCGAAGATCAATCTAAGTTTTATTTGAAAATATAAATACCTTTCTTGAATACTCTATAATCAAGTTACAATTTTAATCACATGAATCATTTTTAACTTATAAATTTTAATCGATGACGATAATCGAGTGTATTTATTTGAAGATTAATTTCAGTGACATTTTCATCTCCAATATCTCCATCAATATCCTAATTCCTAATTACCCCATCGGGTTCGGGTTCAAATACATCAACCAATTTCTCCTGCCTCATCAACTGATCAAAATTACTCCCCGCATATTAGTCGCAAAGTCTATTCTGAACTTCATTGCAAAGCTCCCGTTTGGATGCGGCTCGTGAAGTGGAATCTTCAGGAAGTTTCGTCTCAATGAGTGCTATCTGGAATATTGTTTGTTCAAACTTCAGTTCCGTGATATTGTTCTAGTTTGAGGGTCTATTACAATGTTAGGTTATTTATGACGAAGCCTTGAAACTTATTCCGATAAACTTTAGGCATAACTTTGCTTCAGATCCTTTTGATTTGGTAACAAGTTGTTTGTACTAATTATCTGATGCGTTATTATAGATTGGGAAATCAATGATGTTCATAACAACTATTTAAGTCTGTTGGGAACTCTCGTAGTTGTTAATTTTACCTCAATTTATATCTATACCCAAGAAATTTATTTCTATCGACTAATTATGCATAATTCCATCATAAAGTTGAACAGTATTGAATATTTCATTTGATTAAACTCACTGCCTACGTAATAAAACACAGGATATCACTTTACTAATTATTTGGTGCTCCGATAACTCGTTCGTTATATGGTATTGGACAGGCCGTGCTAATTAAAAATAGAAAAAGATCCTTCGATCATTCCAGCATTGGCACCGATCAATTATATGGCTGAAAAAGTGAGGGAGTGAAGCTCTACAATAATAAATCACACATTTTAGCTGCTATAATTTTCATGATATTGAGAGGTGTCAGACCTGACAGGTTCAATTTAATTATTGCCTTTGAAATTGATATGCGATAATAAGCCCAGCATGTGATTAATTATTACGAGCAATGAATTCTGGAGCTTCATTTAAATTGTGAATTATATTAATTTATTCAAGTGCTGTTAAACTACTGATATGGTTATTCTCGACTTTCGCTTTAAATTTTTTTTCGTGTGAATGTAAGTTGTAAAATATATATTACTATGATATTAAATATTTGCTTGCAGTCATTTTGAGACTAAAGAAAAAGATTTAGTCAAAGTGACTATCTAAGCGGCTCAATTTTCTAGTTATTTTTTACTCGATTAAGCAATTCTGTTCGACCGTTAGCTTCAAATTCGTCTGATTTCTAGTCAATTACCTTTCACACATTGCGAGAAGAAATGGCACTACTTTGAACATTAAAATGGGTTATTACATGTCATGCAGTATTATTTCACTAAATGGATAATAGAATGATTTTATAGTTTCTTATATTGTGCCTTATGATATATTCATTATATTAATGGCAAAATTTGAATAATATATTGAAAATATGAACGAAATTTTCCCTATCTAATTGTATACCGTGATCACATAAGGTATTAAAATGGGTAGGTATAGTTTTTGAGAGTAAGAATGGTTTAAGTATGGTTCCATAATTAGATCCCCATTTCTATATTCACAGTAAAGTGTACCATTAGTAACGGCAGGAACTCTAATGTAATCTACCCCTACATATATATATATAGTTAAACATTATGCAAGTTTACAGTCATCGTCACTAGTGTATGTAGGTACCATAGTAACAGCCAAAGTTGTGCCAAATGTGGGCGCTACCGCAGGCCAGTCACACACAGACCAGTAAACTAGAAGATGTTCCAATGATACGTGGACATCGATGCATTATAATTTGAGAATACAAGGAGCATGTGAAATAGAGAACCAATGAGAGATTAAAGGTGCCTGGCGTCAGTCAGATGACAAATATTCAGTGGTTACTTATTTGAATATTGATCGTTTTCTATGAATATATTCATTTTGAGGAGATACTAAAAGAGATTTTTTTAAGGTAATGGACTACTTCAACTATTATTACTGTAATGCAATTTATAGTTTTCATTTATTTGAAAATATAGTGAACAATATCTTTGATATTAATAGTGTTGTTCCCATTTTTGATTAACAGTGATGACCATACTCAGCAAACATGTCCGAATTGATTCGATATCGGGTTGTGTCTAATTCGTTTTCGCTGGTATAGCGCATGTGGCTGATAGATATTGAATACACTTAAATTAGATATCTAACTCAATGTATATAAATTATCTAACTGTTTAGAAATATAATTTATTTCTACCTTCAGTATCCATAAATCTTCACTCAAGTCTGCATCGTTTATTTTCTAATCAGAAATCGTTTAAAGCATATCGAAATAACATTAGTAATTAGATATACATATATTATATTATTGAATTACATTTTAGAATAGATGCCTACAATTTCGTATCATTTATCATCAATTCCGTTATCTACTTAATTAAATGTACCGAAACAACACCAGTAATTAGAAATCTATTATATTACTGAATCTTTCACCGACTGCCAAAGATATTTTATAGTGTATATATAAAATTACTGTTTGTTCGATGTAATACAATTACATAAATCAAAATTTCTAACTAATTACTTACCAATATTTAGTGAAATATTTTAATTCACTTTCATCACAGAGCTTTCATCTTTACGCTAAGCTAGTCTCAAAACGTTTTTTTAATTTGAGCTCATAGAAAATGAAATTTTGAAGGAGTTACAATTATAAAAATCTTGAATATTCCTTCTTGACTAATAACAGCGGGGCCTGTCTGTATTGCTATTCAGGGTGGCGCAAAAAAAAGGAAACCCATTTTCAAATTAGTTTATTTTACAAACTATAGAAGCTAAAAAATTCTAAACCACAGTTTTATTTGTATAGTTCTTATGCATCTTTCATGGAAATCTGTTAAACTTATGACTAAAATTAAACATCCTGGAGCGCTTTGAAAAATATAAATAAAAAGGGCTTGCGCGAGGATTAAAAACACAAAAAGACTTCATAATAGGTAGCTATAATTTATTTCCATATGGTATTAATAAAAATTCAATAAAAATTTATTCAATTGACGTTTACTTTATTAACTCTTTCATTCGTGGAAATACTTTTTCATCACCAATCTCGATGTCTTCTCCAAAACGAGCATTTCTTTACAGAAACCATAGTAAATAGAAAGACAATTATACTAAGTTTCGAATTCAAGTTGTTCCAGTCTTCAGAAACTATGTAAACAAATGACGTCACATATTGTATTGTAAAAGTGAGAATTATATAGGTGTGACCAAGTAAATAGATAGAATATGTCAATAAACAATATGTTTGGTTAGCTTTCAGTACCTAGATAACCTTTATATGTTTAAGTACGTTGTACAAAATACATCCATGTTAAACCAGTTTAGTTATAATCAACTATTAACCCTATAATGTACATAGAATACTTGCGTGTCATGTAATGTTTTATTTAAATATACCATCTATGTCGGGTTATGGATGATACAATGCAATCAATTCCGTAGGAAAAATTATCTAATATTTGTATAAAAAACAAATAAAATTATTTCACTCTTTATGGCTAGCTAGGCTAATTATGAATACATTTTTTTCTCTCCACAAGTACCTAGGGTATATTTCGAATTATCGGTCAGTTTCACATCTTCGGTTATATAAGAAAAAACGATATAATAATTGTAATTTTATTTTAATTGGTATCCGTGATACCTACAGATATCATGGATACCAATTAAAATAAAATAACAATTATAGTATAGTTTTTCTTATGTGACTGAAGATGTGAAACTGACCGATAATTCGTAATCTACCCTAGTTTAAATGTAATGGCAGTTTTGTACTTATAAGTTGACTTATTGGCAAACTTAAAATGTAAGTTGGTAGTTGGCACCTATTGTACGGTTGTACACTCAAATGACCCTTATCCAACATACAAACCTGATAGTCTATTGTAAAAGGTTATTTTAAGCACATTTTAACGAATGAAATTTTCAATAAAAATCAGATAAATGCAAAATTGTCTTAAACCCGTCAGTCACCTTCAATTACTCTACTGAAGGATTTGAAGGCTATTATGTAGAATAGTATTAGTGATTAGAGTGTAAAAGTCATAAAAACACAATTTTATCAAAGTTAATTTCAATTAAAATGCCCATTTAACTGAATAATAACACAGTTCTTATTTAAAAAAAAATAGAAACACCATGTGTGACGTCATTCGTTAAATCGCAGATGTTCCAATATTGTACTTAGTATACTTTCTATTTATTTACTATGCAGAAACCATCTTGAGAAATTTAGATTGTGCGGTAAATCAGTTCTAAAAGTTCGAGCCTTACATGCTTCTTGAAAGGATGATATATCAAATTGTGTTTAATAATTTTTTCAAATATGTCTTTAGTGATGTCTAATTCATTCCTTCTGATTGATTTTTTTTTTAAATTTATGATTTATTGATTTATGAATAAGATTATTGTTTTTATGCTTTTTATTCTGTTCTCCTGCAACCTAATTTCTTTTTGTTCAAAAAAATGGCTTCTTCAGTTTTGAACTTATTAATATAAGTCAATATGGTTTTATAGCTGGTGAAAATCTTTCTTGAAAGCTATGTTCAAAATGAGGTTGTACCATTGTAAAGCTTTCAGTGCTTAAATAAGTTGTCACAACAAAAATTCTGTTCTTTTGAGAGATTCATTTTGAGGAATTGATTAGGAGATACAAATTAACGGCGAACTGATTTTATTGAAGATATCAATTTTATATCAAACATCAACTCTCAAATGATAATTATGGTTTTCATTGTCGTTTATTTGTTACAGAAAATAATATAATTGAACTTGTTTACATCCATATAGAATGAATTATACTTATTATGATTTTTTTCGTATATTTCCCTTTTTCTTTAACTTTTTTTAATTCGCTGCAGGATGTTCAATTTTTGTTTTGATTTTAACAGATTTTCACGATAGATGCAGAAAAAAGTAAAGGAATAAATCGATGTTCTTAGAATATTTCTAGCTTTAAAAGTTTTTAAAATAAACTAGTTTGAAAATGGGTTTCTTTTATTTTGCACCACCCTGTATAGGCAGGCCCCGCTTTAATAACCAAATCACTACTCAGTTTAATTACCAAACGGTAACTGAAGTGGGGAAAAGTAACAAGAAATTTATATATGTCACTCCTTGATTATATACACCTAATTTTCAATGATTAATAATGAAAGAATTTTTTTTAGTTACACTACAATTTATAAGCCTATTAATAAACAGTTTTCAGTGTTTGTGACTGTGATGAAAGTTCCATCCATAGCTTTAACTCTAACTTATTATATAATGAGTAATTAATAGATACTTAGATTTCTATAAATATTGTGTTACATAGAACAAACAGCAATTTTATGCTCTGTGAAATATTTTGGCAGTAGGGTACTAAGTTCCAATTTATGTGTTGGTTCTGCATTTTCGGACACGTCAGAAAAGAAAATATTATAATTATTATTTAACTTCAATTCTAATTGATATCATGAATACCAATTCAAATAAAAGTTAAATAATGAATATTATAAGTGTTCGAATATATGGAACCGTGCGATAACACGGAACTTGCCCTAGAATGGGACATATTGAATTTCTGAACCAATTACTTCTAATAACCTCATCTGGATTATAATTTTTTTTTTTTTAGTTAGGCCTACCGTGAAATAATCACAAAAAAATTGTCTCCGTCTTCTTTGTCAACGAACGGTAATTATTTCGAGACATGACTCGAAATGATTACCCCTTTTATGCAAGCTGATTGTAATTGAAGCGAGAACTGCCTGTATTCACTTCAAAAAAGATATACGTGTCTCCGAGATGTTTAATATATAAAAAATCATTAATATTCATCCGGAATGGCAGAGTGGTAGCGTTCAAGAGCACAGAACTGCAGGCCCACGTTCGATATCCAGACACATATCACTTCATTTCTTCCAATATGTCCCCAAACATAAATTGCCCAATATGTAATAAAGTAGAAGTTGGTAATAAATACAGTTCGATATTTTAACTCTCTTCTGAAAATATGTCTTCAAAATAGTTATATATTAGACATCGTATTTACTGTTCATTTCATTACTAAAACCCTCCCTTTTAATATATCTTTTTTTTCTTCATTTATTTGAGTCTTGCATCGTTAATCTAAAAATGTATCTAAACATGAGTTGTCTCTTTCTAGTAACTACTTTTTTCTCATTGATTAGCATTGTTCTCACTCTGCTAATCAATCGAGTGAAATTCTAGGTCGATTTCTTTTAAAGTTTGATATTCCTTTAACAAACTATATCCTATATAGTATATGCTTTGATGAAAGTCCATGTAAATTGCATGAAATCATTAAAAATGTTAATTAAATATCAATCAAAATGTTAATCCTAATCATTTTATCAAAGGAACCTTGCTAACTCTAATTAATGAATAAAATCTCCCCTTTAATATCATAATTAACTGTCATTTTTGTGACGGGATCTTCGTTTCCATGTAATTAAGATAAACTTTAGTTAAGGGATGAGATTCGTGGGACGAACTTACCCGTCGAAAGAGGTCCAATTTAGAAGATATCTACCATTGCAATTTGAGGGAAAAGTTTGCAACAAAGGAGGGAGAGGGAGTTGGAATATGTTATTAGTAAAAGGATGAGGGGACTATTATCTTTATATAGCATTCTATTCTCTTTTTGCCGATCTCTATCTGTGCACTGCTGTGTTAAATGTTCATTAAATCTTGTTCTATTTTGATGAACTCACTGTATTATGCTAGCAAATTAAAGCTTCACTGATATAATCCAATCATCACATGGCGCTGTGACTTTTACATCATGCAAATTAATTCTCTTAGAGTGTGCAAGATATTATATTAGCAAATGCGCTTAAAAATCTCTTTGGAATAGAATAGCATTCACTCCACACCCCCTCCTTGTGGATGGAGACACTAATTGTCATTTCCGCAGCGAAGCGTGTCGTAAATGTTTTGAATTAATCTCGTGAAATGAATGGAATAGTTCATTTTTCACTACGTTTGAAAAGATTTTCCCGCCCACTCTGTATTTTGATAGTGCTACAGTTATGTACTCAATTCATATTTTATCACGCAACAATAATTTAACATTTGTTTTCTTCAACATGTTACTTTCTTCAACATATTACTTTCTTCAACATGTTCTTATCTTCAACATTTCACCTTATATTAGGGTATTTTGACATAAGGAGGTATTTTGATTATAGAAATAAGGCTCACTTTTCCAATTGTTATGCTATTACCAAATTAAGTTTGCGCCATGGAAACCAATCAAGAGACACACTTTTGCATGCATCTTTCAGTTATATTCGATATGACTTGCCGATCTATTAAACCATCACTGACAATATCTTTTGTTATGACATTTTATTTGTATATTAATGACGATATTATGATAAAATAGGCTTTATCATTCATAGTATGTAGACCAATATTCAAAGAATGGTATCAACTAGATGATGTACACTCGCAGAGCGTATACCTTCGCCGATGCTTATAAATGACATTGTACATCTATTAATACTTTAGTTCTTAATAATGACCTTGATCTTTGACCCGTTTGCTCCTAAAATCTAACCAATTGGTTCTTGCATATTGATCAATCGTCCCACCAAACTTCATGCAATTTGAATTAATACTTTTTGAGTTATAAATTACCTTGACCTTGCGCGGAAGATAGCAATGAGAAAAATTCCACTGCGGAAAGTTCCACTGGAAAAATTCCACTGCGGAAAGTTTCACTGAGGAATGTTCCACCTCTGAGAGTTCCACTGAGGAATGTTCCACTAGGAAAATTCCGCTGAGGAAAATTCCACAGAGCAAAATCCAGTATTTAAAAATCAACCAGGAACTTTTTCCTAGGATTTCTCTGGAAAATAATATGGAATAATTCATTGTTTTCAAAAACGATAGTGTTCCGTCCAAATGGCAGTTCATAATATATTTTGATAAATTATTTTAGTTGAGCAGGTGATACTGTTCTAGTAAGTTGATAAGAAACGTTTACTTCATTAAAATAATAATTTATCTCTGTTCAATGTTATACTAGGAGAGTGTTGGATTGTGTCCTTAACCAATAAGACATGCAAATTTGAACTATATTAGTGTAAAACATTTTTGTCCTACTTCTTTTATTACATTATTTTATTTATGAGTTTAAATAACATAATATATTTAAGGTTTAATTAACAGGTTTGAAGTTTTTTTTTTGCATTCTGCTTGGATATCAATACGAAAACGGATTAACATTCCTAAAAGATATGGCACATAGCTTACATTGAAAATATAATTTTCATATAAATACGAGGCAATTCACTCACGCTTGAAACGATCAATGTGTGGATTTATTGGAAATTATAGGACGAAGTTATACTAGTTACAGTTTATTTTTATATTTATTTACTAATTAGATAACTCACATAATAGATTTGATTTGATTTTAAAACAATATAATTTTAATAGTTCTTTTAAAACCTTTTCTATAAAGTTAAATAATTAGATTTAATAATAATTCGTGAATGTAAAGGCCTACAACTAATCCACGAATCCCACAGTTGATCGTTTTGGTGTGGAGCACGATTCGGGTCTTCTATCCCAATCCAATTTTCGTCACTGTAAACAAAAAGGAATAATTTAGAATCCATGAAATTTAAATTTTAAAAGTTATTTCACTTATAAAAATAAGTTATAACTGCACAGACCCATATAAGTTTTCTAGATTTTAATATTTAAATATAGTGAAGAATTTAATTTAATATGGACTTTGAATATGGAATAAAAAGGAAAATTCAGATCACATAAAACTGTGCTAAGTTATAATGGCAACATACTTTCAATTTTCAAATTTCACCGGTATCTTCTGATCCGATCATCACAGGATGAAACAATAATTGAGGAGAGTACAAGCTAGGCCAAGAGTAAGAATACTGCAGCTGCTTTCAGACACTCGAAACGAATGAACAATGCGTACATATTGTAGATTACAAGTTTCACAGACGTTGTACCAACATTGTAGTCCTCAATTAAACTCCTTCAGTTACTAATCTCAATCAGACTTCGAATTCCCACATTGCAACAGCTTCTCAACGTGGTGGGGGTCACTCTATAATTATTAGTATAGCTTCATTTCGAGATTTTGACTTCTCAACTAAAAAATACCACGTTGTTGTTGTATGGCATGCTTCTCAATTTCTTACTACTTTCCCAACAGAATGCCACCTGGTTCACAGCTGATTTGAGAATTTGGTCATTTTTAAGGTAGTTCACCTGGTGAACTACCTTGAAATTCTCAGCAATATTTTTAGAGAAATAATAGAGGTAAACGTCGCCAAGAAACACAGTATTATGGATTATTTAATAAGACTTTGAACTACTAGAGTTAAACAAATTGTGGCCCGTGCAAGCTATATATATTATTTCCACCAGGATTTCTAGACGGAAATTGATATCAAGACTCAGCTTGATTAATATTTCTACAATATATATGTAGTGCATACCTTACATTAATAAATTATTTTTTATTGTTGTATTATTATTGTTACTATATTTAACATTTTTACATTGTAGAATTTGTCCACGTCATTAATATATAAACTGATTGTACTCTTTGTGCTCATTGTCTTTTTGTTACAAACTATCGTCTCGTATAACAAATATTTTATTTGCCCCTACTTAACACTCGAACTTACATTCAAAATGAAAATTAACTTAACTATAATCAGATTTGAGGAACAAGAGGCCAAATAAAATTTCTTTAATAGTTTTTTGTAAGTATGTATAATAATTATCTTAATCTCAAGTAGAAAAAGCTTAGCAAGGCTTTTTTCTTAGGTGTTACACAAAGAAAATGTACATTTAAGAAGTTTTTTATAATGAGACCCACTTACATTTTATTAAACTACTTAAAAATGAACAATGTAATGAATATCACAAAAGCTTTCATACAAATATGAAGATGATAATTTCTAAAGTATTGTTTTATAAAATAAGCAGTACAATTTATAAATTCATATATATTCCGTGGAGTTTTCCTCAGTGGATTTTTCACAGTGGAACATTCCGCAGTGGAATTTTCCTCAGTGGAATATTCCATTGTGGAATTTTCCTTCATGAAATTTTCCCAGTGGAATCTTCTGCAGTGGAACTTTCCTCCGTGGAATTTTCCTAGAACCGACCCGTCCGCTCTTAAAAATTTATCAAATAGTAACTGGACAAATAACAAATCGTCCCAATAAATTTAAAGCAAAATTGATTCAATACTTTTTCAGGTATGCGAATAACAAGGTGAAAAATAAATAACTGCCGCCTAAAATATTACCATCCGCAATCTGCGAAGGTAATTATATTTTTGTGTTCACTTCACCAATGCCGGAAATAAAAATGCACACTAAAATGCAGTATTACATAAAAAACTATTCACAGAGGCCAGTGAATCAAAGAGGTTCTCTAAAGAAGGATCTACGCAGTGAAAGGTTTAGCAGGAATGTGGAGAAAGCAATCCTCTTTGAATAGAATTGGATCCTCTCTGGGTGTAGGTAGATCCCCTTATACTTTTAACCCTTTCCATCTGACTTGTGTTCAATCAATATTTGAAATAGTTTCTTCGCATTTCATACTTTTTATAACATTCATGATCTTCTGACTCAATGAGATTTTTTTGATTTTTTTTTTTCATCAGATAGAATAAATTTACAAAATTCATCAGAAGCCTAAATACGCAAAGTTGCGGTCATTCAAAGTATTTATTGTGTACCTCAACCATTTAAATTAAAAACAATTGGCTTACATTGTTTAAATAAAATATGAGACAAATATGACCCTGCAGGAACGAAAATACTAGCCATACAATTAAGATACACGTATAAAAATAAAATGATCAAAATATAATTATTAAATGAGTAAGTAATGTCAAAGTCATATCAGGATTTAATTACCACTTATATAATTCTTATTAAACTTTATCAAACGACGTTAATTTGAAACATATTAATTGTTCGGCACAGAAATATTAATCTAATATTACTATATGTTTTTTAATATAAGAAATTTGTTTGATAATTTGACATGGCATTTTTTAATTGGTCTTATCATGTTCACTTAGAATCCATTTGAGAGCTGTGAGAAGTTTTCCCTTTGAAAGACACAAACAAGTTCAGATTGGGTCAATTACCAGTCATTAACTTGACATTTAAGTTAGCAATAGAAGTTCAAACAGGATGCGAAATGTCAAACGAGAACTATGAGCACTGCATTTGAACTTGTTCCACAAAGTTCAGGGCGAAATATTGCGCTAACATGATTGTCTTGACTTTGAAGAAGTCACTGAAAACTAAAGGAATATCGAGGGCTAACTTCTCCATACATTTTGTCAGCCATTGGGACTGTATTAACGACTTGGTGCACTGCGCAGCCTTTCTCAACGACTCACGTACCTTCTACTAATATCCTAATTAGGGAATCTTTTCAACACTCTGCAACTAGGAACAACTAGGAATATTCCATTGGAATATTTCCTTTTGAATTTCACAAATTAAGTTACATTGATTTACAATGTTTTGTTATGCGATTGATTAATACATATATTGAACAGTTTCATTAATTATGGAATTAATTTTTATAATTGGCTGGGTTCTTCTCATTTTTTTTTTTCAATTTACCACTTGGTAGCCCTTTAAAACAAATGTTATAATAATAATAATTGTCTAATCTAATTTCTTTTAATTTTAGAGTGCTGGTAATAATGCTATTTCTAATGATACTAAATGCCAATACTTTTTCATTTATTTCTTTGTAAAACAAAGCAATCCATGTGTTTTATTTCAAGTCATTGAGTTTATAATTATTATAACATGGAAATGGCGAGCATTGAAGCTGCATAAAAACATGTGAATAATGACAAAAAAGTTTATCTCTGTGTCTGTGTATATGTTAGACATTAAAAATGATTATACCATTTCGTGACAAGAAAGGCACCAATACTGTGTGCACTCATAATGGGAAATATTTTACAGCAGGCAATGCGTTATAAGAAAAATCGCAAGAAATTTTGGCGATAAGATAAATGATTGCCATCTACCGCCAGACCATAAATTGAGCTTCGAATTCCAGTTACGACAATCGATTCTTCTGAAGATTGATGTCGAAGACGAACTGAATTTAAATCCATATGAGGATCAGCAGATTTATTTGATCCTCTATTAAGTGCGCCTTTGTTTGATTTATACAAACTAAAAGGTTATGTAGCCATGAGATAGTGTCATGTGCTATCCTCTAAAATATCTTTGAGTTATTTATTGCTATATATAATGATTACAAAATGTTGGAAGATTTTGTCACTGTAATTGATTGGTTTACCAAATCTCTATATTTGTAGATAGATAACCTCTTATTCCAAGTAATTGATATTTGCAAAGTAAAGTCAAGAATAATATTGCTAAAAAATATCACTGCAATTAAAATAAATAGTTTAGCCTAACAATTTGCGTAAATTTATTGCGACTATTTTGAATTGGTTTACATTCATTTTGTTCTTGTTAGGAAGATTATTGGGAAATAATCTGAAAGAGAATATATTTTTAATTTGAAAGAAATTTTATTTCAAACTTCATAAAGAAAATATTATCTGAATTTTTTAAAATAAAAACAAATAAAACAAATTCACTCAAATTGAATTAAAATAATCTATAATCGGAATTTTGTTATACTTTAACAATATTAAATCGATCGGAAAATTTATAATCCGCAAATCAACATCTATTTTCAAAAGTTATAAATTATTATCTCAGTTAATTCACTATTACAGGAATTAACACCAGAAACAAAATCAATAACAAATTCCAACATTCTAATAGTGTTAACATGTAACAATAAACAAAAATTACCTTTCTATTTCTTTATTGACTTATTCTGTGAATAATCTTTTAAACAAATTAATTATTTTTGTGTCATCAATGATAGGGGACTAATCAGTGCAGTCAAGAGAATAATGCAGTCACGAATATTCATAGCATATCTGATTCTCATCATTAAAATATAATTCCCGGATCTCTCTCAGCTTAGATTAGTCTGTTCTGTTTTGATGTTGGCAGCAGACGTCGGTGTTGGTATATATTCTGTCAGGTGGAGTCTTCAAAGCACTGAAGTTCTACCACTAGAGGAGCAAACCACGCACAGGAATTATAGGAGACTATATTAGCATATCCTCCTGTGAAATGGCAACCAGTTAGATTGTACTTTTTTATGAGATTAGCATTTAGTATTCATGTTCTTCCATAAAAACTTTACAGTTTGTGGATTTTTTTTACAGATTTGGAGAATAAAGAATAAACAAGTAAATCTTCAAAACGGTATATAATTATCATGAAGTTATACATTCTAATGACAAGAAGTTATTATGATGTAGTTACGTTAGTTCTGCATCACATTCTATTATTAGAGTTAACTTGAAAATCAGTATTTTTTTTCTCGAGAAATCAAATGTATTTGAAACATTCTAAGAAAGTCTATAAATATAAATGCTTATTAGGAAATATAGTTTAACTCTATCAGTACCGGTGGAGGGTAATAGCCCAGTTACTATGATATCTTTTACCTTTTCAACTTTTGAATTGTGGGTATCCTTGTGTGCTCATATATATATATATTAATTAAAGAATGATGAGCATTAGTTAATTTAATGAGTTATGAGTATTAGTTAGTGAGTTATTATTATTATAGCGAATGATTTATTAGTATTAGTTAGTGAGTTATCAGTATTAGTTAAGTATAAGTATTTTAATTATATCTGTCTAGATTGTTTTACCGCTAGTGTAGGATGAGTAAATAACATTCATAATTATGGTAAAGTTACATGTTATATCACTAAATAATATAAATTAGAATGATTGAGAGGACAACTCGATCCTTTATTAGCGCATTGATCATTCACGATCATTTTTCCGTTTTCCCTGACATGTATAGTTCCGGATGAAATAGGAATAATAATAATACTAATACGCTATTAATCAATTCATTTTGGAGATTCATAGACACAGAAAATAACGTAGCATTTCATTTCATTTACATATTTTACTTAATCACCCAAGTCCCTCATAAATTTCCAACCTAAATCTATATATGGATAATCTTTTGGATAAAAATGAAAAGATTTATTTTTTATTTTATTGAGTATTACTTTCCATCACAGTACACACATATAAATCATCCATCAGTCTCCCTCACTTCACCCACCACTAAATGTATTGAATACTGAATTTAAACTTTGATCAAATAGATGCGGTTGCATTAAATAATAATATTTATTTCTATTTCATCCTAAGAAATATTGCCACCCTTTCTCCCATTAGTCACCATAAATGGTTAGATGAAAGTAGCTCAAATTGCATGCATATATAGATGGATAAGTGAAGTTTGTTCCGATTAAGTTTATACTGTTTTCAAAGACACGTGAGAACAGTACAAATCTTATTACAATGTTTGAATATCAGTAATGAGGCAAGAGAATGTGATTATCACATGCCAAATCATATTTAAATAAGTGCATATCTTAGTGCTATAGTTACATCAATTTTATTCCTGAGCATTTGTACATTGCTACCATAGGCAATTACGTAGCCACTAAGTAGATGATTCTAATCCATGCCGACTGCTAACCCATTGAAGATAATTACAAATGACTTACGGAGTTAATGAATTGAGAAGTTACCCATTGTAATTAGGTTATTATCGTGATTGATGTGTTCATAAGACTCACAGACTGTGATTTGCATTACAATACTACTCTCTCTTGGAGTGATTTACTTAGATTGCTGGCTTGTGTTTCAGCTAATTTGGTGATTGATGTCGTCTGCTGGTAGAACACATAGCGGTATAACCATTGAAGTCATTGCAAGTACCATGTGCTGGTAGTTACTCTATAATTTATACCTCACAAGTTACATTATTAAACTATTCCATTCATTTATGCTAATTAATGCCTTTAAAAATAGAACTATTTATTTGATCAATGAAAACAGAGAAGAGCAAACTTATTTATTTGTGGTTATTTGTCTTCAGCACCTAAAAATAATGAAATACATTTAGTTCATCTCATACAGTGACAATGTTTTATTCGGTTCTAGGACAACTCGCCGCCGAACAATTCGCCGCTAGGACAACTCGCCGCCAAGAAAATTCGCCGCGTGATTAATGTTTTGCCAGCGTATATATCATTTAAATATATTTAAAAATGTTATAAATTTGAACAATGATTTGCTTCTATAATAAGCTGACGTAAAACAATAGTTGACACATTTCATTATTTCAATTAATTAGTTTCTTTTGTTATATCTGTGAGAATAGAATATTTCAGGCCGCAAAAAATATTAGTTATTAATTTTAATTTAGGAGTGTTTAACGTCTGCTTTAAAACGAAGGGCATTCTAGTTGACGGCAGAAGGAAATTAAATACAAGGGACAGGAAGAAGAAGTCAGAAAGCATAGTGACTCATTGAACAAAGGCATCAACCACCAGTCTGTGACAATTCTCATGGATGCAGAAAAGCTACTTCGTGGATGCAATCACTTACCAAGGAATGATATAAAAAGGAGCACAAGTACAGGCGACTGCACCCACAAATAAAAGAGGAAAATGAAGAGGTTATAGCAAATGTAACTTATTAGCCTACATAAGACAAAAATCTAAGACTTCGTAGTTAAAAAACCTTTCGTTTGCACTGATATACTAGTTATAAACTAAAGTAAATTTTACAGGTCATTAAAAGTATTAAGAAAACACCTGAACTTGTTTTCTTTCTAATATCAAATTAATTTTGGAAAAATACACATTCAATTAGAACGAAGAAAAATTGTATTGTTAATTTAGAACACACACTATGTTTATATTATAGTTAGAAAAAATTATATTTAACTTTTGAAACATATACCACATGGCGAGTTGTTTTGGTGGTGAATTGTCCTAGCGGCGAATTGTCCTCACGGCGAAATGTCCGACGGCGAGTTGTCCGACAACGTTTTTTTCGTGTATACTCTGACATTAGGTAAGTAATATTATTACCCGTTGCTGACAAATAACTTCGTTAATTTATTTATCTTCATATGCTTATGAATACATTATTCCTAACATAAAAATATATAAAACAAATAAATCACTGGTGGAACTAAAAATTACAATCAATTTAAAGAATAAATGGATAAGTATTAACTCTGTGTAGCGTCAGTTGTCAATTTTATTTTGTATACTGAGAAATAAGCATGTCACGTGAGACTATTTTCACGCTCCACCTTTTTTTCTTTGAAGCCTTGAAGCAAAGGAGAATTAACGCAGTAGTCCACACCTAAGAAAAGACTGTGACATATTATCAACTCACTCTTTGTTTAACGTCACCCACTAATTATGTTTGCCTTTAATCAGAAGCAAGATGAGATAAAGAAGAGAGCAGTTATAAGTCTATATATTTAGTGCTATAATTTCTATAATATTTCGTGTTTAAAGTGTATTATAGTAATTGCAATTTGTAGCCTCAGCTTGATGAAGTGGCTCACTCGAAATACCATGAAATTTTTTTTACAATCGTAAAATAACTATATTATAATACTTTATCTTCTACAGTACGTTGAATTTCGCGAACCATTTCAACTTAAATACGAAATGGAATTGGCAATGCGAATTTGACATTACATTATTATACATATTTATGTTGGCTATATATGTACATGTTTCAAAGGTGTCTCAGGTCTCAAAGAAATAGACCAGAAAATGATTGGTCAATTGACGATACCAATTAATGTAATGACTGTTTAATTCTGACTAACAGTCAATGCTCACCATACATATTCGGGTAAATGATCTATTTACCACCAGACCCTTACTCACAATTAATTAAGCATACTCAGGCACTTTTTTCATTCGAGTAAGAAACTGTTGAACGATAGACCTTACTCACTAATTTTGATGCATTCTTAAAATATCCTTACAATATCGTTCCTTCATATTATTGGTCATGGTTCAAAATCGTCAATTGATGGTGTTTATTCACCAGTTGATGGTATTTATTAATTTATTTTCCTTCGGATATTTCCATTTCATTTGGATACTGCACAGCTCATCTCCCTTGGATATTCTCATTTCATTTGGATACTACACAGCTTATCTCACTTGGATATTCTCATTTCATTTGGATACTACACAGCTTATCTCTCTTGGATATTCCCATTTCATTTGGATACTACACAGCTTATCTCACTTGGATATTCCCAAACGGGAGCACTGCTCATCAATCCTCAAAGGGAACTTTAATTTCAGTTCTTTGTTTGAGTCACTCAATGGAAGAAGAGATGTAATTAGCTACGTCAATGGACAAAATGGCACGCAATGAAATTAAAAAGACTACAATTATCTTCCTTCTCGATAATTAGTCGATAATGGATGTACTGAGGAACACATCAACTACACTCTATTGAGAAGATTTTGCAGATATTCATCTACGATATGGCAATTTTAATTAAATGTTCCTATAGCGTGAATTATGCATTTCAGGACTTTATTGATATTCAAGGAAAATCTATTCAATTGATATTCAATGAACTTTTGATTCAATTAATATTCTATTAAAATTAGATTATATTCACGACAGTAACAATCATAATTTTTTAGCTAATGAATTTTGTGACAAAATATAAAACACTTTAAAATTGCCGTTATCCTATAAAAACTAGTAACCGAAATTAAGAAGATCTGGCTGAATGACCCATTGCTCAAAGTTTTTAATAAATAAATAAATAAAAACTGACCAAATTAGATGGACTGGGATTGATTTTAAAACGTACTTACACATATTTTAGAAATTAATTGACAGATTTTAAGAAAAACCAATAATCTTTTTTATCAAACTGATCGAACTGCTTAAATCTGAATAACCTAAAGAAACCTGGAATTTTATTAACATTATTCCAAATCACAAAAGGTATCCAGAAAAATCCCTGGTGGAAAAAATCCCCCCGGATAAAATCCCCCCAGAAAACATATTTGTGCTCTATTTTTCTATTGATCTTTGACCATCAGTCTCAAGTTAAATGCCTAGTAAGAAACATCAAATTTATGAGATGTAGGGTCGGACTGCGCACAATCCCACAAACTCTGTATTTACTCGAAAACTAAAGGTACTAGAGAAACTCTTTTTCTCGTGATGAAATGCTCATAAATGAGGATGGTTCTCAACCAGTTTCGAAATAATACACAAATAAATGAAATACTTATTGGCAATTTTTAGTGCTTAACTTTTAGTGAGTGTATAGGGGTATCACTGTGCACATGGAGGGGTATTACTGTACATTGCATAAATACAACACCTATCTGCCCCACTTAAATCTCTCCTGTCCCCATTTTAATACCCTTCCCACTCCTTATCTAAACCCCCTTCTTTACCCCATCTAAATCACCTTCTCCTCACATCTAAATCCCCCTCTTGCCATCTAAATCCCCCTCTCCCCCATCTAAATCCCCCTGCCCTCGTCTAATTGTCTGTGTTTCCCTCTCTACATGCCCTCTCCCCAATCTAATTGTCCCTTACTTTTTAAACACATATTCAATAAATCTACAACAAATTTAACACTAAATTTTACGTAACTAGTTAACTACTTATATCAAGTAATATAATGCGATCGAAGCTTTATTGTTAATCAATATTTAATTCAATAACCTCTCACCCCCCCCCCCCCTATCTTAATACTCCCCACATCAAGTAGCATAGCTACTACGATCGTAAGTTAATCGTTAATCAATATTATAATTAATTAACACCTTATTCAATATTTATGCCGTTATTATGAGCTGAAAAATAATTATTATAATATTTATTTTCATACAAATATGGTTATTAATGATGCGCAGTGATACATACCCCTCTACCTCAAATTATCTCGGATATCACTGCGCACGGTTGTGGCGGGGAAACTGTTGAAACTGAGAAGTTGAAAATTTGATATGATGTAACTGTTATTGTTTGTGCTAACATGTTAAAACTGTAAGAATCTATAAGTCTCCGTTCTAGAGTTATTGGGGAGTTTGCGGGATTTAAATATCACCAGCGCAAACTTTTTCAGATCGTTTTGAGAGCAGCACATACATCACGACTTAGCTTTAAAAATACTAATAGGATAATGGTGCTTCATGAAGAATATGGGAGAAAAGAAGAGGCTTGAAATGATGATGCAATCAGATTTAGGCTAAATCAAGTGATTTTGAAATTATAAGAGGTGCGGAGTGATACCCCATGAAAAGGTTATGATCAGTGATACCCCGTCCGACCCTATATATAGTCAATGTAGGTGTGGACTCGTAAGAGTGTAGAAGGTAAAGAAGAGATAATATATAAATGAGTTAAATTTTGGATATAATATTATACGAAATTTTGTTTATGTTCAATACTTTTTAAGTTAAAATCAGTTTATTGCTGCATCGTTTATTGAAGTGGTAATACATATTAACTAAATGACATCGTTTGAACATCTTTGTGCCTTATTTGACTATTTATAAGTACACAGTATACTTATAAGTATACTTATAAGTATACTTTATAAGTATACTGTATATTGGTAGTTTTAATTATCTACCATAACTCTATAGTTCAATAGTAAACTAGTTTCTTTCTATTGTGTATGTATAATATATATTATGTTACATATATGTATGATTAATCAAATGTCACAATCACAAAAGGTATAGTTTACTGTAATTTAATTTCAAATGGGCAAATCTTCTACGTCAAAGTCTTTTGTAATGAAACAATCATTTCAGGAATTTTGCTTGAATCCACTTAGTGCTGGTAACACTCCTTTGAAGAATCGCAAATATCAAGATTTTTTATTAGCTAAACTGCGCAATGTTGTAGAAAAATATGACGAATATAGTTATTTATAAGCTATATTAAGGCCATAACATACAATTTAAACTTTCAGTTTTGTGCTGCCAATTTTCAATTTTCAGATTTTGTAACGTTAGTTAGCTACAGTCTAAAAAATTTATATTTGTTTTTTCAAACTCTTGTAATTTGATACTATAAGTTCATGCTTTTCTTTCTGATATTGTCTTTTTCCTCTTTCTGCACAGAGAAAAAAGTTTACTCATATTTAATGGGTCAACAATTTATGCTTTGAATCAATTTATTACGTGAGTTGGTTTGACTATATTCATGTTTTTATGTGTGTCAAAACAACTATGACGTGTGTGTCACCAAACATAGTTAATTCAAATCATTTTATGGATTGAATACACTTACTATGAGAGTTGGAGTTACATTTTGGGAGTTTGAACATATGTTAAAACAACTATGACATAGTGTGTTGAAGTAACCCACAAAGATTGTCAATTCAATGTATCTGGTGTATGAATTAACTTACTATGAGAGTTGACGCTACTTTTTTAAGTTTAGGTGCGAGTTAAATCAACTATGACATAGTGTGTTATAGTAACCCACAAAGACTATTAATCCAATGTATTCTGCAGTGTATGAATTAACTTACTATGAGAGTTGGCGCTACTTTTTTGTAAGTTTAGGTAAGAGTTAAAACAACTATGACATAGTGTGATAATGTAACCCACAAAGACTGTTAATCTTATTTATCTGGTGTATAAATTAACTAACTATGAGAGTTAGTGCTACTTTTTTTTAAGTTTAGGTGTGAGTTCAATCAAATGAGTATGTGGCAACTTATGCTTTCCTCAAAGCCAATTAATCAGCTGACTCTTTTCAGTTCAAATCTTGTTTCAAGTGTGTTACGTGTTGAATGTGAACGCTCCTCAATACCGTTTTAGTTCAAGTGCAAACAATAGCGTTATATGCATTAATTAGTATTATCGCTGCCGATCGATTATTAATTATTAATTAATTCCATTAATAAATTGATAAATGTCTGCCTAAATATTCTAAAATATTGGTGATTGATAGTTTGGTGGCTTTATATAGGTAGTTATTTGAAGAACTGATTATCAGTATATAACTTTTATAATAATAAATTTTGATTACTGCCTTCCAGTTTGTAAACTGATATCCAAACTAATTTTCCTATATTATTATTATATGTTACTATAGGCAGTTACTGCGCTGTCCTCAGAATAGGGTAAGTTCCAAATTATCAGGCGATTTCAAATTTTCGGTCACGTATGAAATATAGTATATAGCTACCTAATAGCTAATTAAAATAAAAGTTAATTTAATATAGTTTTTCTTACGCGACCGAAAATGTGGAGCCGTCCGATATTTCGGAACTTATCCTAGTATCTTAAGTAAAGTGGTCTGATAATCTATATATTTTGAAACCAGTTGATGTACCTATAGGTAGGGTTACACAGCCAAATTCGGTTCTTTAATTTCTAATTGTGACCCTATTAAGAGAGTCTCAAAATCATTCTGAAATTAGTTTAGCTATATACTGAATTGTTGAACATCATAATTTAAGCTCTATTTATGATAGGTTCTATTCATTTCACGAGTGCCTTGAAGTCATGATTGTTATTAATGTTTCTGAGATAAGAGACCGCAGTTAGTTAAAGTGCCGCAATTTACCTACTTGACCCTAGTTTTCTATGACTGGGAGAACTCCATCCAGGGAGATAGTCGGAGGAGAACACCGTCCAGGGATTTAGCAGGGTGAGAACACTCCAACCAGAGGTGAGCCTTTTGATATATTATACTTTCTTGGTATTTAAATAAAGTCTACATTATGAGTGTATAATGAACAAAATTATGAGGATTAGCTAGAAAAATCCATTGCATTTATTAGAGCTAAATTTATACTGCATCTGAAGATTTATAATTAGTTTAACATTTTATATAAATAATTTACCTATATGAAAGAATTCTCAGTTAATAATTCTTTTCATTTCTTTATTAATATATGGTTTTCTATATTTTCTGAATCTACTTTCAGATCTTGATGAAGAATTGATGAAGTAGATCAACGTCATCAACTATCGGAGTCCTCTTCAATTCCTTTGAATGGTTCAGGAACAATTATGCTAGGTCAAAGTAAGTATTTGAAAATATTAGATGATTTTTAAATATGTATTTGCAATATGATTAGCTCTTACTTTTTCATATGCTTTTAGGGATTCCAGACATGAAAAGAATATCGAAGCTGTCGCTATCTCATCAGAAAAGGAAAAAGAGTAGGTGATGTTATTGATAATGTATATGAACGATACTGTGAATTTCTATTCAATATATATTAATATACGAATCTCTTATTTCAGGAATTGGCAACCTACAGTCGTGAAAGAAAGTGACGAGAATTCAAATTAAACTTCTAAATAATAAATCTAAAACTTAAATGTTTATATTTCGCCTATGAGTAAGATGAATTGCACTAAAATATGGTTTAGAAGATAAAGGCTTTATCATTAATTTATTATTCATTAAGTTATAGTACAATTGCAGCATATCAAAGATTTATCAACTTTTTTAATCTAGCCTGGTTAATTTTATCATCTAGCCTACCTATTTATCACTACGTAAAGTTATTTATGTCATCTAACTACTTATTTATAAACTGACCTGATGAGATTACTTATTCAATCTAATCTATTAATTTACAACTGATAACCATATATCAATTCATCGGATCGAAAACATTTCAAAAAGCAAGGATAGGTCTAGGTGATCAATTATTTTTTTAAATTAAAATAGTATGCATATCACAGAAGCAAAAGTAGAAAATAAATGTGAACATGTTAGATTTGGTCCTAGAAAATAAATAGTCTAATCTTATTGATACCGGGACCTAACTCGAGATTATAATTTAATAGAGTAAATATAGTGACTGAAAAAGTCTTGTAAAAAGTCTGGCTACTGCTAACCAGACCGATATTTCAACCTACACTATAATAGTTGATATACATTTACTTAGTTTACAAGTAGTTGATATAACCAACACGAGAAGATGATAATCTACACGAGTAGTTGATATAACCAACACGAGTAGTTGATATAACCTAACCGAGTAGTTGATATAACCTAACCGAGTAGTTGATATCACCTATACGAGTAGTTAATGTAACCTACACGAGTAGTTAGTATAACCTACACGAGTAGTTGGTATAACCTACACGAGTAGTTAGTATAACCTACACGAGTAGTTGGTATAACCTACACAAGCAGTGGGTATAACCTACACGAGTAGTTGATATCACCTATACGAGTAGTTAATGTAACCTACACGAGTAGTTTGTATAACCTACACGAGTAGTTGGTATAACCTACACGAGTAGTTAGTATAACCTACACGAGTAGTTGGTATAACCTACACAAGCAGTGGGTATAACCTACACGAGTAGTTGATATAACCAACACGAGTAGTTTATATAACCTAACCGAGTAGTTTATATAACCTACACGAGTAGTTGATATCACCTATACGAGTAGTTAATGTAACCTACACGAATAGTTAATGTAACCTACACGAGTAGTTGGTATAACCTACACGAGTAGTTGGTATAACACATAGGAGTGATTGGAGAAACATACACAAGTAGTTGATGTAACCTTGTTCTGTAGTTGTTTTAACCATTACATATAATTGGTTCAACCATCACGAGCAGTTTTGACCATCACAGGTAGTTGTTGTGACCATCGGGAATTAAAAATAATCAACTCACATATGTGTTGTTTTATCCAACGTCAATTTAACTCATTTTAAATAGTACCTGCAACTCACCACGTAGGTAGGCGCACAGATAAACCATAAAATTTAGTCAAAACAAATCAAATATGATTTGATTCAACTAATCCTTTCTCTGTGTGTGTAGGAATTTTAGGGAAAAAATGATTCAAATATTAATTTTATTACATATTCTATTTTCGACTTGACGATATTCTTTCTTCGTTTTAATTCTCTCCGAAGGATTTCTTCCGGGGGGACTTTTTCCACGGTGGATGTTTCCACGGTTTTTTTTTGTCCGGGGGAATTTTTTCCTCCCGGGGATTTTTTCCTTGAACCCCTGGTGAACGGTAGCAAACGATGATGATTTTTTTATCCTCGGTTCAGGAACGCTCCAGCAATTTTTCTCCTGAATGACCGGTCCTTCAAATGATGAATTTCAATTATCGATTTCTCTCAAAAACCGATTAGAATTTCTGATTGGTTTCATCCGCTCCCCTCCGTAGTCAAAAGCAGTATACCGCTATAAAAAAATTAAGCCAACACCGAGCCAATGCCCAAACGTGTAGAACGCCGCTTTATCATCGCTGCGTTACCATGATTTGCTTTCCCTTTTGTGTGCGGTAACGAGCGTTGTCAAATTTGGTCCATATACTCCGGAGACTTCTTTCAAGTAATGCTCTGACAAAGTTTGGGCGGTATGACCAGAACTTAAGATAATTATTTTTTTTATTAAAATTGTCACTAATTTCATGTAGTAGTGAAGTTTTTTCATTTAATTCTTTACGTCTACAGAGTCAAATGCGTTTTCCATGTCTAAAATTATTGTTATATACAGTATTTTTTTTATTGAAAGAATTTAAAACATAATGTAAAAAAAAATTAAAATTGCATGACTTCTCGTGACATTCCTTCTGAAACCCAATTAGTAATAATTGAAAATAGTATTACTATTTATAAAAAAATCAAGTAAATTTTTCAGTATTTTTTAAAAGATTTTCCAAAAATTCGGTATAGTGGATATGGGATAAAAATTATATGCATTTTCTTCAAAACCAGGTTTGAAAATAGGTACAACTCTTGCAATTTTCAAAATGTCTGGATATAGTCCTGCATATTTACTATGTAGAATTAAAAATTGTACCTTAATAATGGCTGACAAATAAGTTCTAAAAATTCTAATAAAAGGGGTGGTATTCAATTTTTATGGCTAGTTTTATTCTTAAAAGCTAAAATGACATCTCTGACCTAGGCAATGTTAATGGCAGTTAGTTCTATTGAGTTAAAATTACGGGGAGTTTATAAATTAAAAGGGATATTGTGACTAGATTTACTTATTTTAATGTACCCAATATGAAATAACCCATTTAGGATTTTAACATTTTTTTTGCTTGGATAGTTTAGTATTTTATATCAGGTTTTAATTCAGATTGATGACTATCTTTCAAATTCCCATAAGTTTTGTACCTTGACTGGATTCAATAAATAAAAATAAATAATGATATTCATTACTATCATTAATAAAATTATATCATTATTAAAATTGTATTTCAGTAAATAGTCTTTTGTATTTTTTAATATTTTTTGTAGGTAAATAAGCAAAAATTATGTGTTTAGTTTTTTTTAGTTGCCCAAAATATCAAATGTTGTCTAATATGGACTTGATTCTTTAATGAACACGTGCTAATTCTGTAAAATAATAAAAATTGCTAATATAATCCCATGTACATGTTTAAAGATTTCTATAAAATTATTATTAAATTAGATTAAATATATATTCGGATAAAATTAAATTCAATTAAAATTAGATATAAAATATATATTAAAAAAAAGTTTCAATTGATATCAAATTAATAATATTCACCTCATAAACTAAATATTATGCTGACTCATCGTAATGTAGTAATCTTCATTATTCACATTGATATATGTTATTTTTTTGTTTTACTGCGGTGATCAAAAAAGATCGCCACACAATATACACTATACACTATACAATATACACTATACACTATAAACTATACACTATAAACTATACAATATACACTATACAATATACACTATACAATAGAAACTATACAATATAAACTATACAATATACACTATACAATATACACTATACACTATACAATATACACTATACACTATACAATGTACACTATACACTATACACTATATATACTACACAATATACACTATACAATATACACTATACAGTATACACTATACACTACACAATATACACTATACAATATACACTATACACTACACAATATACACTATACAATATACACTATACACTATACAGTGTGTTACTCCTCAATTACCGACATCCAAATTTACAGATTTTCCTAAATTATTCACTCATTTTTCAAGGAATGTAATATTTACGGACTTTTGCTTTATTTATAAAAGTTGTGATGTTTGTTCCAATACTGCTGTAGCTTTCTTTTTATGAATTACTCTCATGTTTCACCATATAATTTACACTATTAAGATTGCATTTGATATGGAAATGTTGATTCCAACAAAGAGATGGAATATTCCTTATCATTACGTCAAAAATGAGAGATTGCAGAAAAATGGGAATATTCAATTATTCCTTAGGAAGTAAAAATTCTTTTACCTTATATTACGTGTAATATTTGCTTTTTTCTTTCTTATTTCGCTTGGAAGTACATAAATTACGAAATACAAAATGGACGGACTGATCAGTTATTGAGTTCTACTTACTACTTACAATACTGTTACTGTGAACTATTGGCAATTAATCTTTCAAACTAATATTACAGTATAGATAACTTCTTTCTAGCACTACCGACAGATAATTAATTCCCCAAAGAAGAAATGTTCATTTCTCATTAATTTATTAATATTAATTTAATCCCAAATATTGTCCGCATGACAAATCACATTTGGAATAATATAAATTCACCAGATGAAATAGTGTTCGTAAGCCTGTTCCAATTGAATTCTGTAAAATGTGAAGCAGCGCATATAGCATCACTAAATGAGAACACTTCAAACTAATGTATTATTCATTGGCTAAAATTATTCATATTGAAGGATTATTATTCGGATATATAGCTAGTAGACAGATTTATTCACTTATTATAATTTAGCTGAAATGGATAATTATTCATGTTTGAAAATAAATATGGTTATTTGGAATTAATAAATTTAGATTATATTTATACGAAATAAGAGGCAACATTTTTATTATCTACTGTACATTAAAGTAATTTGTTAACATATTCGTCGTATACTGACTAATATTTAGTCTGCACTAATAATCAGAGTTTTCTTCTATTTTTCAATACTGATGTTATACATAAAAAGAAAAAGATTATCTTTTTATTGAACTTCTTCTAGATATTCTATTATAATTATAAATTTGAATATTTTATTATAATAATATAATTGTTAGTTTAAAAATAAAAAGCATTTATACAGCGTATTTTAATATTCAAATTTGTTTCAATTACTAAGATGTTGGTGACAAATAACAAAACAATGAGTAGAAAATATAAGATCTTAAAGTTATAACAATATCACAAGAAATGGTCCCAATTTTACCTCACTGATGCCCGTGACATTTTTATTAAAGAAACTTGATGATCAATAAGCGAGCGAGAAAAAGATTGGGTGACTCTTATGCTCTAAATGAAAAGAAAGAGTGTGAAAGAGCGGCAATATCATATCAACTTAAAGAGGAAACTCTTTACGAAGAGCAATAGACTCTTTGGTGATATGTGCATCTGTTGTAGTCATGATAAAATACAGGTGTGTAATTAAAACAATACAGATACCATATTTAACGATTCAATATATCCAGTCAAATAATATATTCTCCGATCGTGGAATTTCGATCAGCATTATAATAGATAATAAAAAGAGCATCAATATAACGCAATCAAAATAATCTGATAGGTAAAAATCTCTACGATATTGAATATCTAATAATATCCAATAGTTATAATATTCTCTAATGGAATATCTAATAGTTATAATATTCTCTAATAGAATATCTAATAGTTATAATATTCTCTAATAGAATATCTAATAGTTATAATATTCCCTAATAGAATATCTAATAGTTATAATATTCTCTAATAGAATATATAATAGTTATAATATTCTCTAATGGAATATCTAATAGTTATAATATTCCCTAATAGAATATCTAATAGTTATAACATTCGCTAATAGAATATCTAATAGTTATAATATTCCCTAATAGAATATCTAATAGTTATAATATTCTCTAATACAATATCTAATAGTTACAATATTCTATAATAGAATATCTAATAGTTATAATATCCCCTCATATAATATCTAATAGTTATAATATCCCCTCATAGAATATCTAATAGTTATAATATCCCCTCATAGAATATCTAATAGTTATAATATTCCCTCATAGAATATCTAATAGTTATAATATTCCCTCATAGAATATCTAATAGTTATAATATCCCCTCATAGAATATCTAATAGTTATAATATTCCCTCATAGAATATCTAATAGTTATAATATCCCCTCATAGAATATCTAATAGTTATAATATTCCCTCATAGAATATCTAATAGTTATTTGCTGCTTTTTTTATCGATTATAATCCTTATCGATACTTCACGATCGGAGAATGTATCACGGTAAAATATACGATCATTTTTAACCGTAATAGACCATGGGCCCGAGAACATTGGGCCCAAGACAATTGTGCCTAGGATAATTGGGCCCCAAGAAAATTGTTTTGGCAAGCAAAAAAAATATTCTTAGAGCAAATATTTCAGAAATCGTTGATGGTTGTTGTCTACGTGATAAAAATCGTATTTACCAAATTTTGAATTTATATTGATAAGCAAAAAATTTGACGACCATGTATATTGTTAATACTTTTAAGTTATGACTCATTTATTTGTTTCAAAGATTAACTTAAATTCAGTTTCATCAGTTTGCTTCAAAATTTGTGTATTAAATTTTCCTTTTGCTAATGTGTATTCCCTCTGAAGCTGACTGTGAAAGGGAATGGCTTCCCTTGGTCACGCAAACTGTTGTAATTTGGATTGTGTATTGTCGATTTAGAATTCCACCATAATTATCATTTTTTGACTCTCTTTGCTCACTACCATGTCACAATTATTTGTGTTAGGTAGGGTCGTAGGCTTCATTTACTATCACCTCTTCATTTTCCTCTTTCATCCGTGAGTTCAGCCACCGGTGCTCGTGTCTCTTTTCGTCACATTCCTTGGTAAATGACTACATTAACAGAGTTGCTTTTCTGTATCCATGAGCTTGACTCTGACTGTTGGTAGGTGTCTTTGTTCTTGAAGCCACTTTTTTCTATAGCTTCTTCCAGTCCCTTGTAATTCATTTCCTTTTAGCATTATCGATAAGGTCTTAACGATAAAAATATTATATACCAATTTTTATCTGAGTCTACTGCAATCAATTGGATGCAATTGACTACTGCAATAACTATGTAACACTTCCTTGTTGTGGTTGATGTCACATTATTTGCTGGCCTCAATTGTATTGAGGCCGAATAATTGGTTGAGGACCAAATTCATCTGGGCGCAATTGTTGTGGGCACAATTTACCTGGGTCCAAAAGACCTGGAACCAATTCTTAATAGACCAATTGACCTGGGCCCAATTGTCAATTTTTCGGTGCACGTAATAGACAATAGCAGACCATGTGCAGTTGATTCAGTACCTCTATAGTGAGTGCATTCTTGTCTGTACATTAACATTTAGAGTCCAGTCTCCTGCTAAGAATATCATCAAATTTACCACACAATATTCCTATCACAAAATTTTCAATTTGTATTAAAAGAATTCAATTGATATATCGAATTTAATAAGATAGTATGTCATGGGTGAAATTAGTTTCATAATTTCAAACTGGTTTATTCACTAAGTATAATATTCATAACTAAATTAAAAAAAAATCTAACAATTATTAGTTACCCATGCAATACCCATTCCAAATCTTATATTTGAAGAAATGATTTAGAATATAGTTTTCAACATGTAATATTCCATCCAATACATAGAAATAGCAGTTCACAATATCGTGATACTCTGCCAGTCATTTTATTTTTCTCTCACATTTTTGGCGTTTCTCGATTGTGTCGTAATTTCTCCCTATCACCAAAGAAAAAGAGACCAGGAAAGCTCTGTGGTATCTATTGCAGTCCTGCAAACTCTATGGACTGCTACAGAGGTACTAACTTGCTCTGTCTGCAATGGCATTTGAATTGATATACAAAAGATTTTATTATTCTATGCATAATTATCATCTTAGTATTTATTAAAGGGATGTTTAAAATCTTAATGATCTAACTTGGGAAAGAGAATTCAAATTTTCATCCGATGTATAATAATATCTAAATTTTGTATTTTTCCACTGATTGAAAGGAAAATTGTTCAGTTAGATATTCTCATCAATATTCAATAAGAGATATTTTTGCATATTGGGTAACAATAATAATAAATATTTACAGAATGGTATTCGATCAATGTGTTTTTGTTCCAGTGTTTACACATCAATGGAACAAATAATAAAGTTAATTGTTTCAGTACTGTACATAGATTGATTCAACTGAACTGATACTCAGTTGACAAAAAAAATAATTTATATTCCCACCAATATTCAATTGGAGTTATCAAAATAAATAGTATGTAAAATTTATGGATGATAGCATTATGTTATTTTTATTTGCTGTTCCTTAGTTTGATGTGATCTTTTCTTTGATGAATGAATGTTGACATTAACTTTCCAAGGAATATATTTCTTTGAAGTCATGCTTTATAGGATCTAACTTAATTATCTTTGTTTGTCAACTCTCTTTGAGAAGGTTATTAATATAATCGTGACGAAATAATACTCTCACTTCAAAAGACGTTTGATTCTTCATACAATTTCTTAAAAGGATTGTTTAATTTTGAAAAAGAGTTTGATCCAATATAACTGCTTACCAAAATATTGACTTGATAGCAACAGATCTTCGGTGGAAAATTATCTAAGCAACTTATTTCGTATTTAAAATATGCTTAATTGTATGATTCATAACTATATAATTAACTAATAGATCAGAAGAATCTGGATTCTCAATTACACGTACAGGAAGCCTTTTTATATGGCTGAAAATGTCTGCCACGCACACAATAACCTGATGTCTTGGTACACACGCATATATAAGGCTCACACGCTAGGTACAAACCTAGTTGATAGTAGTAGATATTTAAAGTGTAAAAACTAGTTCAAAAATAATTATACTTAACTTACTTTATACGTAATTTGTTGATCACCTCAGCAACGACTATAGGAAAACTTAATGAATGGCACCTATATTAACAGGAGAAACAGAATTAATGCATTCATCAAAATCTTTCAATAATTTAAAAATATTGATGTATAGCATTACTTTTGCTTATGAATACATTGTTAACTAGATTAAGTGCACCCTGTAGAGCGCATATCTTCGCCACCGCTTATCTGTTTGCTACCAAAATCTGATAAACTGGTGACAGGATAGTGACCAATCGTCCCACCAAGTTTCATGCAATATGGTTCAATATTTTTTGAGTTATTGAGTAATAAATGACACTGACTTTGACCTTTGACCGGATTGCTTCCAAAATTCTACCATATGGTTCCTGGACATTGACCATTCGTCCCATCATATTTCAGACAATTTGGTTAAATATCTTTTGATTTATTCTGTTATACACAGAGAAAAAAGTTTACTCATATTTAATGGGTCAACAATTTATGATTTGAATCAATTTATTACGTGAGTTGGTTTGACTATATTCATGTTTTCACGTGTGTCAAAACAACTATGACGTGTGTGTCACCAAACATAGTTAATTCAAATCATTTCATGGATTGAATCAACTTACTATGAGAGTTGGAGTTACATTTTGGGAGTTTGAACATATGTTAAAACAACTAGGACATAGTGTGTTGAAGTAACTCACAAAGATTGTCAATTCAATGTATCTGGTGTATGAATTAACTTACTATGAGAGTTGACGCTACTTTTTTGAGTTTAGGTGCGAGTTAAATCAACTATGACATAGTGTGTTATAGTAACCCACAAAGACTGTTAATCCAGTGTATTCTGCAGTGTATGAATTAACTTACTATGAGAGTTAGTGCTAATTTTTTTTAAGTTTATGTGTGAGTTCAATCAAATGAGTAAGTGGCAACTTATGCTTTCCTCAAAGCTAATTTATTCGCATAACACTTTTCAGTTCAAATCTTGTTTCAAGTGTGTTACGTGTTGAATGTGAACGCTCCTCAATACCATTTTAGTTTAAGTGCAAACAATAGCGTTATATGCATTAAATAGTATTATCGCTGCCGATCGATTATTAATTAATTCCATTAATAACTTGATAAATGTCTGCCTAAATATTCTAAAATATTGCTGATTGATAGTTTGGTGGCTTTATATAGGTAGTTATTTGAAGAGCTGATTATCAGTATATAACTTTTATAATAATAAATTTTGATTACTGCCTTCCAGTTTGTAAACTGATATCCAAACAAATTTTCCTAAAGCATCATACCTACCTAGCATTTTTTTTTTTTTAGTGTCAATACCTTCTACATGGGGTACGGTCAAGAGCCCCCCCAGTCAAGAGCCCTCCCGGTCATGAGCCCCCCTGGTCACGAACCCCCCCCGGTCATGAGCCCCCCTAGGTCATGAGCCACTCCGGTCACGAGCCCCCCTCCCTGTTTTTTTAATCCTTATTTACCTAGTTAAACAAATGAAGAATTACTTAGATAGAAATAACTGAGAGTTACTAATGTAGTTTGTTGTATCCGCTAGTTTGTTGTTGCACACTTCATGATTGTTTAATGATCTGGCAGGGGGGTTCGGGGGCGGCACGCCACTCGATATACATATATTTTATATCTATTCAGTAATGAACTACAAAAGTGTCAATAAGGATTAAACAGTATAGGTAAATAAGGATTTAAAAACAGGGGGGCTCATGACCGGGAGGGCTCATGACTAGGGGGGCTCTTGACCGGGGGGGCTTATGACCTAGGGGGGCTCATGACCGGGGGGGCTTATGACCTACACCCCTTCTACATAGGCTAGGCAGTTACTGCGCTGTCCTCAGAATGCGCTGTCCTCAAAATTATCAGGCGATTTCAAATTTTCGGTCACGTATGAAATATAGTATATAGCTACCTAATAGCTAATTAAAATAAAAGTTAATTTAATATAGTTTTTCTTACGCGACCGAAAATGTGGAGCCGTCCGATATTTCGGAACTTATCCTAGTATCTTAAGTAAAGTGGTCTGATAATCTATATATTTTAAAATTAGTTGGTGTACCTATAGGTAGGGTTACACAGCCAAATTCGGTTCTTTAATTTCTAATTGTGACCCTATTAAGAGAGTCTCAAAATCATTCTGAAATTAGTTTAGCTATATACTGAATTGTTGAACATCATAATTTAAGCTCAATTTATGATAGGTTCTATTCATTTCACGAGTGCCTTGAAGTCATGATGGTTATTAATGTTTCTGAGATAAGAGACCGCAGTATAGTTAGTGCCGCAATTTACCTACTTGAACCTAGTTTTCTATGACTGGGAGAACTCCATCCAGGGAGGTAGTCGGAGGAGAACACCGTCCAGGGATTTAGCAGGGAGAACTCCAACCAGAGGTGAGCCTTTTGATATATTATACTTTCTTGGTATTTAATTAAAGTCTACATTATGAGTGTATAATGAACAAAATTATGAGGATTAGCTAGAAAAATCCATTGCATTTATTAGAGCTAAATTTATACTGCATCTGAAGATTTATAATTAGTTTAACATTTTATATAAATAATTTACCTATATGAAAGAATTCTCAGTTAATAATTCTTTTAATTTCTTTATTAATATATGGTTTTCTATATTTTCTGAATCTACTTTCAGATCTTGATGAAGAATTGATGAAGTAGATCAACATCATCAACTATCGGAGTCCTCTTCAATTCCTTTGAATGGTTCAGGAACAATTATGCTAGGTCAAAGTAAGTATTTGAAAATATTAGATGATTTCTAAATATGTATTTGCAATATGATTAGCTCTTACTTTTTCATATGCTTTTAGGGATTCCAGACATGAAAAGAATATCGAAGCTGTCGCTATCTCATCACAAAAGAAAAAAGAGTAGGTGATGTTATTGATAATGTATATGAACGATACTGTGAATTTCTATTCAATTTATATTAATATACGAATCTCTTATTTCAGGAATTGGCAACCTACAGTCGTGAAAGAAAGTGACGAGAATTCAAATTTAACTTCTAAATAATAAATCTAAAACTTGAATGTTTATATTTCGTTTTCAATTTGACCTTGGTAATTCTATTAGCATATTTCAATATCAGTGCCTTTGAGTAAGATGAATTGCACTAAAATATGGTTTAGAAGATAAAGGCTTTATCATTAATTTATTATTCATTAAGTTATAGTACAATTGCAGCATATCAAAGATTTATCAACTTTTGTAATCTAGCCTGGTTAATTAATTCATCTAGCCTACCTATTTATCACTACGTAAAGTTATTTATGTCATCTAACTACTTATTTATAAACTGACCTGATGAGATTACTTATTCGATCTAATCTATTAATTTACAACTGATAACCATACATCAATTCATAGGATCGAAATCATTTCAAAAAGCAAGGATAGGTCTAGGTGATCAATTATTTTTTTAAATTATAATAGTATGCATATCACAGAAGCAAAAGTAGAAAATAAATGTGAACATGTTAGATTTGGTCCTAGAAAATAAATAGTCTAATCTAATTGATACCGGGACCTAACTCGAGATTATAATTTAATAGAGTAAATATAGTGACTGAAAAAGTCTTGTAAAAAGTCTGGCTACTGCTAACCAGACCGATTTTTCAACCTACACTATAATAGTTGATATACATTTACTTAGTTTACAAGTAGTTGATATAACCAACACGAGAAGATGATATAACCTACACGAGTAGTTTATATAACCAACACGAGAAGATTATATAACCTACACGAGTAGTTGGTATAACCTACACGAGTAGTTTATATAACCAACACGAGAAGATGATATAACCTACACGAGTAGTTGATATAACCTAACCGAGTAGTTGATATAACCTACATGAGTAGTTGATATCACCTATACGAGTAGTTGATATCACCTATACGAGTAGTTAATGTAACCTACACGAGTAGTTGGTATAACCTACACAAGCAGTTGGTATAACCTACACGAGTAGTTGGTATAACCTACACGAGTAGTTGGTATAACACATAGGAGTGATTGGAGAAACATACACAAGTAGTTGATGTAACCTTGTTCTGTAGTTGTTTTAACCATTACATATAATTGGTTCAACCATCACGAGCAGTTTTGACTATCACAGGTAGTTGTTGTGACCATCGGGAATTAAAAATAATCAACTCACATATGTGTTGTTTTAACCAACGTCAATTTAACTCATATTAAATAGTACCTGCAACTCACCACGTAGGTAGGCGCACAGATAAACCATAAAATTGAGTCAAAACAAATCAAATATGATTTGATTCAACTAATCCTTTCTCTGTGTGTACAGGGTCGTGCAGCTAAATTGGGACTAACATAACTTTTTTAAAATTCGCTATTTTGAAAGGCAAATAATGATTAAATGTAATTTTTACTTGTATTTATTTGTTCGTTATTGTCTACAGAACAAAATCATTCTATGTGACTACCCTTTGCGTCAATAATATGGGAGATTCTCGAGCGAAACCGTGAACAACTCCTTTTTACATCCTCGGGATCAAGATTACGAAATGCCCGACGAATGGCGGCCTTCAGAGAGTTGACACTTGGATGTGAAGTTACGTTAGACTCTCTCTCAATGACGCCAAACAGCCAATAGTCACAAAAATTCAGATCTGGGGAGCTGCTGGGCCAAATATCCTTCGGGTCCATCTAAGGAAGATTCTTCTTCAGGAAATCCTGAACTTTCTTTGCTCCATTCGCGGGCGCAGAGTCTTGAACGAGCATCACTTTGAAGGGGTCGTAGTTCTTACGTATCCACGGCATCAAAACATCTTTCAGAATTTTCAAGTACTCCGCTGTGTTGATTTTAAGACCCGCTTCGATAAAATGAGCAGGCATCACCTTACCATCACTTGCGACGGCTGCAAAAACCATCACAGAAGCGGGATTTTTGCTCTGTATCACAGGAGGAACTTCTGAACGATCGGAGGCAACTACACGAGTGTTCTGGCGATTTGCAACCTCATCAACAACGAACAAATTTTTCTCGTCAACAAAAACGCGGACATGTCTTCCTTTGTGTTTCAGATGGTTCAGAAGCTTTGGGCATCTTTCAGCTCTGAGGGCTCTGAAGTGGATAGTTAGGAGGTTACGGACTCTCCTTACGTATGAATTCATACCAATGTCTTCCTTGACTGCCCTGCTGATGGTGCTACGACTCACGCTTCGCTTTTGTGCCAGTTTTGACATCGGCTGGCTTGGGTCTGACTTCAAAGTCCTTTTCAGCCCAGCAAGGAATGTTTTGGTTCTCTTTCGATCACTGCGGGGACTGTGTCGACTTCTCTGAACTTTACCCTCGGCATCAAAAGCAGCAACAACTCGATAAACAGTCGAGCCAGTGCTCTTAATAATGTCTGAAACAGAGTTCCTGGCGCGTCTCATTTCACATATGGTCATTCTTCGCGCTAATTCCGCCATATTTTAGCGAAATATGCTAGATCTTAATCTGAAATATTATAGCAAAGAGCTTAAAGATTGTCTGTAAAAAAGAATTTAGTCATAGGTTAGAAATTACGGAATATAACTGCTGTTAAAGGGTGCTAGGACAATTGCCACCCGCGGACAATTGCCACCCGCGGACAATTGCCACCCGGACAATTGCCACCCCCGGACAATTGCCACCCCTTGACAATTGCCACCCAAATATTTATTATCAGGCCTCTTAACTAAAATGGTGATAAAATATGTATATTGTTGTTTTACGATGAATTATTAATTATATGCATTATAAGATAAAAAAAAATATTATTATTCGGTTTCTGAATGTGATTCTTAAATCTTATGTTATCGAATACTTTATACCACTTTTTTAGAACGATTCAAAACTGTTTAATTCTCTTCGTCTATAACATTTTCAGGATTTACACTAATAGATTTTGTTAAACACCACGCATCTACAATTCTATGCCAATTAACTCTTTCACAGATTATTAGTCAATTTGAAACTGCACTTACTTATCACATTAAGATCTGTACGGGAAGACTGCTTATATGCCAATAAGCATCTCAACTCATATATATCCTAGAATGTGGATATTTGTTTATTAATGATAGTATTGATAAAGGAAGATATTTTCAATTTATTGAGGACATCATCAATTGAATAATGGAAATAATTCGTATAAAAACAACATATAATTTATTACATCAACTATGGGAATAATTAATTTTTATAAAAAAATATGAAATGTGGAGTGAAATTTTTTATCTTATAATGTATACAATTAAAAGTAAATCGTACATAAATAATATACATATTTTATCACCATTTTAGTTAAGAGGCCTGATAATAAATATTTGGGTGGCAATTGTCCGGGGGTGGCAATTGTCCGGGGTTGGCAATTGTCCGGGTGGCAATTGTCCGCGGGTGGCAATTGTCCGGTCACGCTGTTAAAGTTAGTCCCGATTTAGCTGCACGACCCTGTAAATGGACTTGACCTTGATCTTTGACCCGATTGCTCCCAATATATAATAAAATCGTTCCTGTATATTGACTAATCTTCCCACCGAGTTTCATGCAATATGGTTCTATACTTTTTGAGTTATAAATGACCATGACCTTGACCTTTGACCGAGTCACTCCCCAAATTCTACCAGCAAGTCACTGGACATGGACCAATTGTTCCACCAAATTTCAAGCAATTTGGTGGAACACTTTTTCAGTTAAGCGAATAACAAGATGATAAATAAATAAATAAAAGTCGTCAATAATATAACCTTCCTGCATTCTGCGAAGATAATAACTTAAATGAGATGAAAATTAAATTAGTAGCATTTCACGTTCAGTACTTGATGAATATTCCGTATATTTTGCACAGGTAAAAAGACACGTACTTGCAATATTTAGTACTTGCAAATAAAGAAGATTTTTTACTCCAAATTGTAAATCATTTCTTGATATGGAACAGAGCTAGAGAGTGCTGCATGACTAATTAAAGAATTGCAGAAATGATTAATTATCTCCTTTACAATATAACATATTTTATAAATGTCCCTGATCATTAATTTCCCTCTACACTCAGCACCATCACACGAGAACACAAAAATGGCTTTCATTCATCAACTACATATTATCCGTAATTTCAAACCGAAGAAACAGGAAGAAATGAGAAATGAGCAGATTTAGCTCCTATCTTCTTCTTGTCTTGAGAGAAGGAAACATCCAAACCATCACCAAAGTTTGGACGCTCTGGAAGCTAAACTCTGTAAGGAATTGAACAAAATTCCGAAAAATGTAATTTGTGACTCCTTCACATGATTTTCCAATTTTGTAACATGCTTGTAATAAATGCCATTTGTTTAAATGAGTTGGGATAAAAGGTTTGTTTGTAAACATAATCTTACATTTCACAAATAAAGAAATAAATGTGTTGATTTTTTTCCATTGTGAGACAACGAAACATGAACATATTATTCTGAGTGGCCATGTAATAACAAGCAACTTCATGCTCTGTCATAAACATAAATAATATAAGTGCTTTCCTCGACTGCGTTCTTACAGGCCTATAAATATTTATTTTCCTTCGAAAGGCGTCGTGGATGTGTTATATTCACCATAAACCAAACTTTGGGCCGCATTAACCATACCGAGTTCAGTCATTACTCGCAATCATTGCATTATGCAGACTGACGGTTTTCTCGTCTGCCCTTTAGGTCAGGAGTATCGAAATCAGATAGATTTCACACCTAATTATTTCCTGGAAAGAACCTTTGAATTTAATTATTCCTTTTCTAAGCGGATATCAACAGAGAGGATTTTGCATTAAATATGCCAAGACTTGATAATAGTTCCAAGTATATTGAATAATTTGCTGAGTGTGCCGAGTCTTTTTATCTATTAATCAGAGCTATATTGATCTGATTTACACTGCTAGAAAATCTGAATCATGATTCGCGTTTATGACTTCTGAATTATAAAATTAAAATAGTAGCTTGATTTAATTCTAGTTGTATATGAAACTGCAGAGTGCATTATACCTTCACAAGGGAAATGAGTCGCCAATCATGAAATAAAAAGTTTCATCCCACTTGGATGTCTGAAAAGTTGTTATGTAGCGGCGCAATGAGAAAAGTTTAGCTCTTTTTATTCCCCTCATGGAATTTATACCTCTAATGGTGAGACTAAAAGTTATAATCTGCGGCAGGAAAAAATTTCTCTGGCTGCTGTTGTTTGCTTACCAAAATTAAAATGACTCAACAGATGAGATCGCGGCAAGCAAATGAATAATACATAAGTGTTTAATCAAAATTAAGTGATTGAGATTTGAAGTACTAGGAATCAACTTAATTAGAGTTTTCAATGAGTAAATTAAAACTTGTTATATTTAATAGTAAGATTTAAAGAGCCTTAATATGTACCATATTTCATAAATAAAATTGTAGGTGTGAATTTCAATAGGGTGAAGCGATTTCCTGAACTTGACTCAATCTCTAGCAAATGTAGTAATATGTTCTTTAGAATTTATTGTCAGTAGAAATGAAACTAAAGTTTTAGATCGTCAATTTAAAACTTCTACCCTTTCCAATTAATGTAACGTAGTACATGTAAAGCTCGTGTACTTGAAAATAAAGCTCGTGTACCTAAAAATAAAGCTCGTGTACCTGAAAATAAAGCTCGTGTACCTAAAAATAAAGCTCGTGTACCTGAAAATGAGGTCGCTACAATAATCTAACGGGCACCATGCAAGCTGATAATTAGTTCAGTTGGAGAATTAAACTTTATGTTAATTTCACTTTCTGATTTCATAGATATCTATGTACCTACCTGCAAACTAATATACATGCCTAGCAAATAAATAATCGTTAATTTAACTGAACACAATAAAAAAAATTGTTTCAATTCCTGATTTAAATTTTCATTTGGTATAAATAAATAAAGTATATATTACTATATAATATAGAATAGTTATACCTCATTTTTATGTCTATAAAACTTTTCTAATCAAAGAAAATGTGTCCGAAAATTGTGAATTATAATACTCTTAAATTAATGTTCGACTAAATACTTGGTAGACGAACAAAGTATTTATTAAACCATATAATCTAATGAAGTTGTTGGAGGAGCTGAATGGCGCTTTGATCGTATAATTTTTGTCCATTGCAGGTTTGAAGTGGGGTGGCCGTTTAAAGATCGTCCTTTGTTCGAGCTTTACCTGTACTGAACTTTTCCCTCGAAGGTAGAAGAACAATTAGTTCTATTTTTTGCATGATGGTATTAGTTAAATAGAGATAACCCAAACTCTGATATAAAAATGATAAGTATTAAAATCGTCTATTCAAAAACAGATCCCAACAATTGAAATCTATATCTTTATCTGGAGCTTCTTATTTCATATAATTGTTTGTGTTTATTGAGGAAAATGTTAAAATCCATGGTTTCTAGAGCTTCATTTCTTCAAGTCGAAAAATAGCAACTATGAATTTAATTTTATCAAAGTCAATTCCAAGCCAGATGGTAGCTACAGATTAGCTTCCTAGAGAAAAAATGAATAGTTGAAGTCATCTATTCTACAATTGAACAAGAAATTAAAACATCCTTCTAGAATTAATTTTTTTAATTTGTTTATTAATTATAATAATTTCAGTGCAACCAGTTTTGAAAATAGTTGTAACTTAACTAACCTCATAAATATCGCAGAATTCATAATCGTTAATATTCAATTATATTTAATTAATATTTTTAATAGCTACCACAAATGAATATAATTCAAATGTATTTCGAAAGTGTCATAGCTGTCATTAAATATTTGTTAACAAAGTTTAACATTTTAACATTTATTCAATAAATCGCTATGTATCTATATGCAGAATTTGTTGGGTTTCACTGTTTTCTTTAGAATGTTTTATTATATTAAAAGAATATCTACGAAGTTACAATGTATTTCTTTCTTTCAATTGAACGTAATTTGCTAATTGATTTTCTGTTTCAAGAAACTAATACTTTTTTTAATGCGGTGGATTCCTAATGTTTGTTACTCCGTCCGTAAAAAAGGCAATCTTCTAATTCCGGAGAATTAAAGGAATTTAGTTCAGTGGATGTTACAGGATTTGGATTGCTGTTCGAAAAAGCTCCAGTGGCATTTGTTTTGCTGATCACGTACGAAGTTGAAACCAACAAACTTTAGTTTAGATTGTAAACGCTAGTTTTGATCTTGTAACTGCTGGGTAATTTGCTTCGCACACTCTTTTATCTTTCGCATTTTGTGTTTTTGTTTAGAAGTCGTGCATGAATGCTCCATTCGAACTCAGCTAAGTTTATCGATCTATGAATATTACCTATCATTTATTATCAACTCCTTCCGCACTCCCAAGTGTGTTTAAATGTTGATAATGGACATCTGCACTCCACATCGTGAGACAAAGTATGCATTTTACTTTTCGCAGAGGAAATAATATCTGGAGAAGAGTCCATTCTGGGTTTTATTGCTGAGGTCTGAACATGAGAGTGATATTGCTGAGCATCGCATCCAAGCCTCGCACGTAGCCTCACTAGCGCCTCTTTAGCTGATCAGACCAAAGAATTCTGAAGTGTGCCATGAATGCGATATCAAGCTTCAAATCGAGAGGTCATCAAAAGTCCCGTCGTTATCTCTAACTTCATTCTGCTCTTTTTTCTGTTCTACTGATAGGTATAATGCCATCAATCTTCAGAGAGAACTATTCAGGGTTATAATAAGTACTCTGATAAAAATCGCAATGATTAATAATTATGCTATTTGAATAGCTAAGAGGCGGGTCTAGGACATCTCGTCCACGGACATTTCGTCCACGGACATTTCGTCCACGGACATTTCGTCCACGGACATTTCATCCACGGACATTTCGTCCACGGACATTTCGTCCAACGGACATTTCATCCACAGAAATTTCGTCCAACGGACATTTCATCAACGGACATTTCGTCCACGATTGGCTTTATTTTGAATTTTAAAGTGTTTATGGAATATATTTCATATTATTTTTCACTATTTCATTAAATAAATAAATATAAATATACAATAATATAATAGTGATTTAAGCCGTATATGAATTAACACATGCAAATGTTTACTTATCGATTACAGTTATAAAATTAAATATGCTAAGCGGTTTGACTGTATTTTTCTTGTTTAATATTTTGCATTAATTAATGAATTATGAGTATTTAAAATTTAGAACTGAAATAACAGGGTCCTAACAAGAATAAATGTGTGGATACGTATATAGGAATTAAAGTAATTACAATAGAGGTAAATAATAATAATAATTATATAAGTATAAGTCCGAAAATATGAAGCGGTCCAATAACACGGACGTTTTTACGTTTAAATAATTAAACGTAACACTACCAATATCTAGCTAATTTTTATATCATTTTTTTAGTAGTATATTATATACCTGCATATTATTATGTATGTAATTTAGGTAATCACTGTTAAAAATATTCTGCTATAAAATACTAATTTCTGAACCAATAGTGCATCTAATTACCTAATCTGAATACTACCATTGATGATTATTGTAGTTATTGTGAAATAAACACCACAAAAAATGTTTCCGTTTTCTATGTTTATGTACTGTAATAACATCGAGGCATGCCAGGTAATTACTACAGATTTCATAAGACTCGGGTGTAATAAAAGCGGGGCCTGCCTGTGTATCATTAAAAAGTTTTCATTTTTATTATTTTACTGATGCCGGCCAACAGGATAAAAATATTGCAATAAGAATTTAGGCAAAGACCATACATTTCTAATTACCATCAAATAAGGGTGTTAAATAATTTCATATTGCAGAATATATATGAATAATATATAAAATAAATGCACAAGATAAAATTATATAATACAAAATAAAGCAATTCTTTGACGAAATGTCCGTGGACGAAATGTCCGTTGGACGAAATGTCCGTTGGACGAAATGTCCGTTGGACGAAATGTCCGTGCACGCTGAGAAGCATGTTCAAATATAATGAACTGAATAGAATAGAATATTGGATAGAATATATATAATAATAATATAGTTAGTTGAATAATATATGTAATATAATCTATATTATAAATGAATAATGTTAGGTTAAATTATTGAATATTTATTACAATATGATATCCACTTACATACTATATTCAATATCATATACAGGGTGTCCCAAAAAACCGATACCCAAATTTCTAAGGCTGTAATTCAAAAAATATTAGTCTTACAAAAAATTGGAAAATCACATTTTGCTTCTCAACATTTGTTACATCTCTATACAAAATTTCAGCTGAATTTATTCAATAGTTTTTTGAAAGCAGTATTTTTAGTGACCGATACTGAAAACCTGTGTGAGCACTTTTGTAAACTTCGAATTTTATGATATTTGAACCGTGTTTTTAATAACTTTCAACCGTTTTTAAAATGGTTTATTAAATAACCGTATAATAAATGCCAATGAATTAAAAAAAAAATCTAAATGTTCCTCCTAATAAATTTTCCCTTCAGTGTGCCCTTCGTTTTCTTTAAGAGTAATTTTTAGTGACAGATACTAAAAACTTGTTTGCACACTTTCAGTAAAATATTTTTGCAAGAAAAAGTGAATTAGACTTTACTAAATCTACATTCAACAGAATTGTAACTTTCGATTTTAAGTGGCATCTTTACAAGATGCACGAGAGGAACAAACTCCTCGATTCCGATCTTCCTCGGCAGATGAATTTTTCCCAATGGTTTTTGCAAAGAAATGTTCAATTTATGGATGATATTGTGGTTCACGTTGAGGCAAAATGCTTTTCATTTGAATGTCAAATTAAATAATCACAAAGTTCGCACAAATGCACCAAAGAATCAAACTCCTAAATTCAACTTTGACGTAGGAATTTTGAGAGAGAAATGGTCTTTGTGGATGGGATTTGGTGGCAGAAGACGTGCCGTCGGTCCTTATTCTCACAAAAAATATTTGAAATGAAGATGGATACCTTGTTCTAATAAATAACAGGATCGTTACCAGACTTTGAGAACACATGAAAACAGAATCAATTGAACCTGGTGGATTCAGGACGGTGCTCCTGTGCGCAGAACATTTTTGTTTGCTCCTGCTGCAAACAAAAGTGCTCCGACAGGTTTTCAGTATCGGTCACTAAGAATACTGCTTTTAGTAAACTATAGGATAAATTCAGCTGAAATTTTGTACAGAGATGGAACAAATGTTGAGGAACAAAATGTGATTTTCCAATATTTTGTAAGTCTAATAGTTTTTGAATTACAGCCTTTGAAACTTGGGTATCGTTTTTTTGAGACACCCTGTTTATAGTTATTAATTAATTATGATATTTATCATAAGATACTAATGGAAAAGAAAAACTTACAATACAGTAATAGATTACAGAACAATATAATCGCTCATTATTTCAAATGACAGCAGATCTTAAAAATGTTCATTTCTCATTATGAGTATTTATACTGTACTCTATCAGTAAATATAATCCTATCATGATACATTGAATTTAAAAATACATTTATTACAGGTGAGATTAGTTGATGAGCAATAGAAAAATAATTAATATAGTGGACATAATTAAAAATATAAAAAAGAACAGTATTTGCCTGAATAAATAATGAAACGTGTCCTACTGAGCAACCGTACATAATGCTATGATATTTTAAAGAGAAACCATGCATGTTATAACAATATTGTATGAACTTACAATAGTAATTTAATTCTCTTAATGTTCTTAAATAAGATTATTAAATTGTAATATACATAAGAGGCTGTCAATTTGAATAATCTATTATTAGGTACAAATTAGTTATTATTCATCGTCATAATAAATACGGACTTAGTCAATGACCAATAATTAAATCGATATAATAGATAAGTAAAACAATGTTACTAGCACATATATTTATAGACTGATGTATGTACACTTTAATAAGTATGAACAACAATAACTCATGCAAATACATTTACCAAGAGAATTACCTTATTATTGTAGGTTGCTTTATTGCTAACATGGAGGGTTTACCTTTAAAATGTCCTAGCGATATGTACTGAGTGGAGAGTTTTTCATTAATTATTGGGAAAAATGCCATACAAGCAAATGACATACCATTCAAGCAAATGACATACCATACAAGCAAATGACATACCATACAAGCAAATGACATACCATACAAGCAAATGACATACCATACAAGCAAATGACATACCATACAAGCAAATGATATACCATACAAGCAAATGACATACCATACAAGCAAATGACATACCATACAAGCAAATGACATACCATACAAGCAAATGACATACCATACAAGCAAATGACATACCATACAAGCAAATGACATACCATACAAGCAAATGACATACCATACAAGCAAATGATATACCATACAAGCAAATGATATACCATACAAGCAAATGACATACCATACAAGCAAATGACATACCATACCAGCAAATGACATACAATACAGACAATTGACATACCATGCAATTTATTAGACATGGGATATTCTAAGAAAACAAAAACTAGAACCTAAAAAATAATTTCAGCGTACAATATTTACATTATTTTCTTCTCATAACAATAATAGCGCATTATTATTAGTACTGAAAGTGCCTTAGTTGTAAGTGTAGCTTGCCTTAGTTGTAAGTGTAGCTTGCCTTAGTTGTAAGTGTAGCTTGTCTTAGTTGTAAGTGTAGCTTGCCTTAGTTGTAAGTGTAGCTTGCCTTAGTTGTAAGTGTAGCTTGCCTCAGTTGTAAGTGTAGCTTGCCTTAGTTGTAAGTGTAGCTTGCCTTAGTTGTAAGTGTAGCTTGCCTTAGTTGTAAGTGTAGCTTGCCTTAGTTGTAAGTGTAGCTTGCCTCAGTTGTAAGTGTAGCTTGCCTTAGTTGTAAGTGTAGCTTGCCTTAGTTTTAAGTGTAGCTTGCCTTAGTTGTAAGTGTAGCTTGTCTTAGTTGTAAGTGTAGCTTGCCTTAGTTTTAAGTGTAGCTTGCCTTAGTTGTAAGTGTAGCTTGCCTCAGTTGTAAGTGTAGCTTGCCTTAGTTGTAAGTGTAGCTTGCCTTAGTTTTAAGTGTAGCTTGCCTTAGTTGTAAGTGTAGCTTGCCTTAGTTGTAAGTGTAGCTTGCCTTAGTTGTATGTTTAGCTTGCCTTAGTTGTAAGTGTAGCTTGCCTCAGTTGTAAGTGTAGCTTGCCTTAGTTGCATTAAATTAATGTGGTAAAATCACATATCATTTTCGCATTCTCATGCGTCTGTCTACTTAATTATTATAAATTATCTTGGGAGGTAAAAGTTTTAATAAATGGCTTCTATTTTCATGAATAACTTTATGATATTAAATGTAACATAAAACTTCATACTTCCGTGTTAATACAATAACAAAATAATGTGAAAATCAAATAATAATTTTCTTCCACTTCTTGTGATTAAGTAATGAAAGATATAACTTTTATATAGTGAAATGCATCATAATAATCATCTGTACATTTACTTATCAGTATTTAATAAGCAAATGAAAGTACGAGAAATAATTCTAAGAGTTAGTTTACATCCCCAGTAATGAAATTAAAGGAAATAAGTAACTATATGTGTGATATTAACACACTTCTGGTGTTATCACCAAGATGGTGAGTGGTGATATCACCAAGATGGTGAGTGGTAATATCACCAAGATGCTGAGTGGTAATATCACCAAAATGGTGAGTGGTAATATCTCCAGATGGTGAGTGGTAATATCACCAGATGGTGAGTGGTAATATCACCAAGATGGTGAGTGGTAATATCTCCAGATGGTGAGTGGTAATATCACCAGATGGTTAGTGGTAATATCACCAAGATGGTGAGTGGTGTTATCACCAAGATGGTGAGTGTTGATATCACCAAGATGGTGAGTGGTAATATCACCAAGATGGTGAGTGGTAATATCACCAAGATGGTGAGTGGTAATATCACCAAGATGGTGAGTGGTAATATCACCAAGATTGTGAGTGGTAATATCACCAGATGGTGAGTGGTAATATCACCAGATGGTGAGTGGTAATATCACCAGATGGTGAGTGGTAATATCTCCAGATGGTGAGTGGTAATATCACCAAGATGGTGAGTGGTAATATCTCCAGATGGTGAGTGGTAATATCACCAGATGGTTAGTGGTAATATCACCAGATGGTGAGTGGTAATATCACCAGATGGTGAGTGTTAATATCACCAGATGGTGAAGGGTAATATCACCAGATGGTGAAGGGTAATATCACCAGATGGTGAAGGGTAATATCACCAGATGGTGAGTGGTAATATCACCAGATGGTGAGTGGTAATATCACCAGATGGTGAGTGGTAATATCACCAGATGGTGAGTGGTAATATCACCAGATGGTGAGTGGTAATATCACCAGATGGTAAAGGGTAATATCACCAGATGGTGAGTGGTAATATCACCAGATGGTGAGTGGTAATATCACCAGATGGTGAAGGGTAATATCACCAGATGGTGAGTGGTAATATCACCAGATGGTGAAGGGTAATATCACCAGATGGTGAGTGGTAATATCACCAGATGGTGAAGGGTATTATCACCAGATGGTGAGTGGTAATATCACCAGATGGTGAGTGGTAATATCACCAGATGGTGAAGGGTAATATCACCAGATGGTGAGTGTTGATATCACCAGATGGTGAGTGGTAATATCACCAGATGGTGAGTGGTAATATCACCAGATGGTGAGTGTTAATATCACCAGATGGTGAGTGGTAATATCACCAGATGGTGACTGTTAATATCACCAGATGGTGAGTGGTAATATCACCAGATGGTGAGTACACCCCTGACTCTCCCCTCACCATAGAAGTACACTGAAATATTAGAGTTATTTCTCAGCGAAGTGCATTTGGCTTTTCGCTGCCGTGTTTTCTGGCGACTCTTTTTTTTTTCTTCTTATTTGCTTTAGTGGGACTGTGACATTTCTATTCGAGAAAACCTCTGACTTCTCAGATTTGAAAATGAGTGCGGTACTGGATGGGGAAAAATGGGGAAAGTGGTGAACCGAATGGGGAAATGGTGAACAGAATGGGGAAATGGTGAACAGAATGGGGAAATGGTGAACAGAATGGGGAAATGGTGAACATAATGGGGAAATGGTGAACAGAATGGGGAAATGGTGAACAGAATGGGGAAATGGTGAACATAATGGGGAAATGGTGAACAGAATGGGGAAATGGGAAAATGGTGAACAGAATGGGGAAAATGGTGAGCAGAAAGGGGAAATGGTGAACAGAATGGGAAAATGGTGAACAGAATGGGGAAAATGGTGAACAGAATGGGGAAATGGTGAACAGAATGGTGAACAGGATGGGGAAATAGGGAAAATGGTGAACAGAATGGGGAAATGGTGAACAGAATTGGGAAATGGAGAAAATGGTGAACAGAATGGGAGAAATGGTGAACAGAAAGGGGAGATGGTGAACAGAAAGGGTAAATGGTGAATGGAGGGTTTATTGGGTAAATAGCTAATTTGTTTATATATATTGAGAATAGTGCATTTTATGTTAGAATACGAATAGGAATTTAGTTGAAGTAGGTGATAAACTTTATGTTTTAAGTGGGTAATTATATATTGATAAAAATTTGCTAGTTATGAATAGTTTCCAAATCAATTTCAACATATATACATTATATTATACAGTAAGAAAGACATTTATTATTAGTTCATTGGTTGTGTACCATATGATAACATTAATTCAGAGTTTCATTTGGATTTTTATCCTTGCTGGAATTAAGTATAAAAAATCTAGTGTTATTACTCCAATTATTTGAGTTACTCTCTCAAAATATCATATCTCGTTACTTTATATAGAAGAATTATTTTATATTCGTCTAAAATGTTTGCATTTATTTTAATAGTAGTGTGGCATGTTAACCCAGTAGTGCTTTGTCAGTCTGTGGTGGAGGTGCGTCAGGCAGAACTCTCTGTGACTACCAGGATATCTACTCGGTGCAAGCTTCCTCTTCTGTGCGGCAAACACTTAACAATTCACAGTGTTCTGAAAACACTCTCCGTGCAACTGTTAGAGGCACATGGAATGTCATAATAGAGGTAAATGAGATAAGAAACTATGTGATAATATTCCACCTTCTCTGTGGATAGAAAGAGAGGCATTTGATTGAGTTTGCTATGCAAATATTAGTTGAATTGCTCCTGCAAATTTGTTCGGCATCAATGACAATAATTCCTGTCGGGGAATACTCTGGGCAACTTTAATCTGTTGTTAAACTGTGCCAAAAATAATATACGTGACTGATATTTCTAAATATTTAAATAGTAATTTTAGTTATCAATTACCACGTTACATTAAAACTATTAAAGAAACCACTTCATATCCTATTGTATCTCAAATTAAAACAAAGAGGGTAAAGAGACTATATAAAATGTAGTGAGTAAAGGCTCTAATTGAGAGACAGACCCTTTACTCACGGCCAATTGGAGTGTGAGTAAACCTAACTAATGGAAAGTAATGTGCATAGATCTATCCTTTAACCGATGTATTGGGAAAGCATCTTAGAATAATACTACTCTACCTGATATACCAAATAGAAATTAAGAAAAATATTCAGAATGCTGGAAGTAGGTTTACCTTATAATTACTAGGGGTGGAAGGTAGAAGGACAAACTAGGATGTCTGAGTTGTGTGAGTGAGATGTGCCTCTGAGTTTGATATTATGTTGTTACTAATCTCTCTCTTACCCCCTCACTCAATGTGTACCAACTACTCTACTGTGAATTGCAAATGAAAAGTACACAATGTGTGTACAATACACAATGTGTGTACAATACACAATGTGTGTACAATACACTATGTGTGTACAATACACAATGAGTATCCCTCGGACTCTCCATTCCCGAACTTCTATCGACTTTATTCTAATACTAGAAACGGAAAACTTGTACAAACTTTTATCTCTGTTGGACTATGGGGTATATATGCTACAGTTAACTATTATCAGTTATAAAAAATAAATTAAAAGATAAAGAGTATATATTAGAATATAGAACACTTAAGTATTTATTTTTGTACTTTGAGAATGTTATGCTATCAATAGTTGGACCTGGTAAAGATAATGGACCAGAAAACTTTTTTTAGTTTAAAAAAATATTTGCTTTAGTATTATACAGGGTGTCCCAAAAAACCAATACCCAACTTTCGATGGCTGTAATTCAAAAGCTAACAAACTTAAAAAAAATAAGTAAATCACATTTTGTTCCTCAACTTTTGTTCTATCTCTGTACAAAATTTCAGATGAATCAATTTTACAGTTTTCTTTAAGCAGTATTTTTAGTGACCGATACTAAAAACCTGTTTGCGCACTTTTTGAAAAATATCTATTTCATAATTCGAATTGTTAAAGTAGCAATTAGCTACAGAAAATTTGCAAATCACTGATGCAAAAAGTGGTTAGATATTACTAAATTAACATTCAACAAAATCGTAACTTGAAATTTGAAGTGACATCCTTACAATATGCACGAGCGAAACAAACACCTCGATACCGATCTTTCTTTGCTGTTTAATTTTGCTCAATGTTATTTGCAAAGAAATGTAAAGTTTGTGGACGATAATGTGATTGGCGATGAGACCACTTCTCATTTGAATGGCAAAATAAATAGTCCTAAAGCTCGTATATATGCACCGAAGATCAAAAATCTTACTTTCAACTTTGACGTAGGAATTGCACGAGAGAAATTGTATCTGTGCGGATGGGACTTAGTGGCAATGGCCGTGCAGTCGGTTCTTACTTAAAAAAAAAACTTAAATAAAGTTAAATACCTTGATACATTATATTACAGGATCGTTCAAAGACTTCAAGAAAAACGTAGAAACAGAGCTAATCGAACCTGGTGGGTTCAGGACAGTGCTTCTGCGCACGGAACTGTTGCTGTAAGGGAAAACTAAATGAGCTATTCGGCAATAGGCAATATCGCCTTGAATCATTGTAACGATTGGCCAACCAGATCGTCTGAAACAATTAATAGGAAGAACAGTTTGATCGTTTTTTTCAATGACATTGTAGTAAATGCTTTTTATTGTTATAATAACATTTTTTACTAAACCATTTTAAAAAACGGTTGAAAGTTATTAACAACATGGTTTTAATATCCTAAAATTCGAAGTTTAACAAAAGTGCGCAAACAGGTTTTTGGTATCGGTCCCTAAAAAAACAGCTTAAAGAAAACTGTTGAATCTATTCATCTACAATTTTGTACAGAAATAGAAAAAATGTTGTGAAACAAAATGTGTTTTTCCAATTTTTAAATAGTTTTTGAATTACAGCCTTTGGAATTTGGGTATCGGTTTTTTTTACAACCATATAAATGATAATATTACTAATAATACATTAATTTTGCTTATTTTATCAATTGAAAGAAATAATAAAAAGCGTTATCTATTTTGAAGTTGTGAAGAACGAGTTGTGAAAAATAAAAATAAAATGTCTGCTTAAATCTTTTAATGTGGTATCTTTGATTCCAAAATTCTATTCTTAATCCAATTATTGGTCAAATATTTAATAATTTAACCAAGTAAAGTTAAGGGACCAGAAATGAAGCTAGTAAAGATAACGGACCAGAAATGAAGCTAGTAAACACTACGCACCAGAAATGAAGCTAGTAAACATTACGGACCAGAAATGAAGCTAGTAAACATTACGGACCAGAAATGAAGCTAGTAAACATTACGGACCAGAAATGAAGCTAGTAAACATTACGGACCAGAAATGAAGCTAGTAAACATTACGGACCAGAAATGAAGCTAGTAAACATAACAGACCAGAAATGAAGCTAGTAAACATAACGGACCATAATTTAACCTAGTAAATTTAACGGACTCTGGTCCGCTATCTTAACTTGCTCCCAATAGTTTAATTAAATACATTTATAGCTTGTATTTTAGGAATAACGATCAACAGTTTGTATGATAAATTCAACTCAAATCGGTGAAATACGTAATAACAATTAATAAAATAAATGTGTATACAGTACAAACATTAGAATAAAGATTTTATGAACGTCATTATAGGTGGGACACACACCATTATAGGTGGGACACAAACCATTATAGGTGGGACACAAACCATTATAGGTGGGAGACACACCATTATAGGTGGGACACACACCATTATAGGTGGGTCACACACCATTATAGGTGGGACACACACCATTATAGGTGGGAGACACACCATTATAGGTGGGACACACACCATTATAGGTGGGACACACACCATTATAGGTGGGACACACACCATTATAGGTGGGACACACACCATTATAGGTGGGACACACACCATTATAGGTGGGACACACACCATTATAGGTGGGACACAAACCATTATAGGTGGGACACAAACCATTATAGGTGGGAGACACACCATTATAGGTGGGACACACACCATTATAGGTGGGTCACACACCATTATAGGTGGGACACACACCATTATAGGTGGGAGACACACCATTATAGGTGGGACACACACCATTATAGGTGGGACACACACCATTATAGGTGGGACACACACCATTATAGGTGGGACACACACCATTATAGGTGGGACACACACCATTATAGGTGGGACACACACCATTATAGGTGGGACACACACCATTATAGGTGGGACACACATCATTATAGGTGGGACAAAAGTGATACATTCACAGTTCATTTCCCTTCACAACTAAGTAGATCTAATTTCTTTTCGATATTCATTTCCATTATAGTTCATTAATCCTGAAAGTTAATTATGGTGAAATTTAATCCTTCTAATGGTGGGGCGATTGAAAGACAACAACGCGGCTATGATTAAACTGATTAAATGTGATGGAGCTATAATTATGAACCAACGATTACATTAGTACTTGCCCTCAATTTATTCATATATATATGACAATTTATTTATGACTATGTATTAATGATTGTTTATTTTAATTAGTATATGTTGGATATCATAAATGTGTGATTTGAAAAAAGAATTATTTGGAGATTGGTAAATTTAAATACATTGAATGGGTCAATCTTTTATACGGCTATTGTATTATAGATTGTTGTATTTCAGTATAACTGTCGGATCACCTGTAGAATCTGCACCCCAAGAATGAAATCATTGGGGTGCAGATTGTACAGGAGTGAAATCATTGGGGTGCAGATTGTACAGGAGTGAAATCATTGGGGTGTGGATTGTACAGGAGTGTAATCATTGGGGTGCAGATTGTACAGGAGTGAAATCATTGGGGTGCAGTTTGCACAGGAGTGTAATCAGTAGAGTGCAGAGTGTACAGGAGTGAAATCATTGGGGTGTGGATTGTACAGGAGTGAAATCATTGGGGTGTGGATTGTACAGGAGTGAAATCATTGGGGTGCAGATTGTACAGGAGTGAAATCATTGGGGTGCAGATTGTACAGGAGTGAAATCATTGGGGTGCAGATTGTACAGGAGTGAAATCATTGGGGTGCAGATTGTACAGGAGTGAAATCATTGGGCTGCAGATTGTACAGGAGTGAAATCATTGGGGTGCAGTTTGCACAGGAGTGTAATCAGTAGAGTGCAGATTGTACAGGAGTGAAATCATTGTGGTGTGGATTGTACAGGAGTGAAATCATTGGGGTGCAGATTGTACAGGAGTGAAATCATTGGGGTGCAGATTGTACAGGAGTGAAATCATTGGGGTGCAGATTGTACAGGAGTGAAATCATTGGGGTGTGGATTGTACAGGAGTGAAATCATTGCATGGGGTGCAGATTGTACAGGAGTGAAATCATTGGGGTGCAGATTGTACAGGAGTGAAATCATTGGGGTGCAGATTGTACAGGAGTGAAATCATTGGGGTGCAGATTGTACAGGAGTGAAATCATTGGGGTGCAGATTGTACAGGAGTGAAATCATTGGGGTGCAGTTTGCACAGGAGTGTAATCAGTAGAGTGCAGATTGTACAGGAGTGAAATCATTGTGGTGTGGATTGTACAGGAGTGAAATCATTGGGGTGCAGATTGTACAGGAGTGAAATCATTGGGGTGCAGATTGTACAGGAGTGAAATCATTGGGGTGCAGATTGTACAGGAGTGAAATCATTGGGGTGCAGTTTGCACAGGAGTGTAATCAGTAGAGTGCAGATTGTACAGGAGTGAAATCATTGGGGTGTGGATTGTACAGGAGTGAAATCATTGGGGTGCAGATTGTACAGGAGTGAAATCATTGGGGTGTGGATTGTACAGGAGTGAAATCATTGGGGTGTGGATTGTACAGGAGTGAAATCATTGGGGTGTGGATTGTACAGGAGTGAAATCATTGAGGTGTGGATTGTACAGGAGTGAAATCATTGGGGTGTGGATTGTACAGGAGTGAAATCATTGGGGTGTGGATTGTACAGGTGTGAAATCATTGGGGTGTGGATTGTACAGGAGTGAAATCATTGGGGTGCAGATTGTACAGGAGTGAAATCATTGCGGTGTGGATTGTACAGGAGTGAAATCATTGGGGTGCAGATTGTACAGGAGTGAAATCATTGGGGTGCAGTTTGCACAGGAGTGTAATCAGTAGAGTGCAGATTGTACAGGAGTGAAATCATTGGGGTGCAGATTGTACAGGAGTGAAATCATTGTGGTGTGGATTGTACAGGAGTGAAATCATTGGGGTGCAGATTGTACAGGAGTGAAATCATTGGGGTGCAGTTTGCACAGGAGTGTAATCAATAGAGTGCAGATTGTACAGGAGTGAAATCATTGGGGTGTGGATTGTACAGGAGTGAAATCATTGGGGTGCAGATTGTACAGGAGTGAAATCATTGGGGTGCAGTTTGCACAGGAGTGAAATCATTGGGGTGTGGATTGTACAGGAGTGAAATCATTGGGGTGTGGATTGTACAGGAGTGAAATCATTGGGGTGTGGATTGTACAGGAGTGAAATCATTGGAGTGTGGATTGTACAGGAGTGAAATCATTGGGGTGTGGATTGTACAGGAGTGAAATCATTGGGGTGTGGATTGTACAGGAGTGAAATCATTGGGGTGCAGATTGTACAGGAGTGAAATCATGGGGGTGTGGATTGTACAGGAGTGAAATCATTGTGGTGTGGATTGTACTGGAGTGAAATCATTGGGGTGCAGATTGTACAGGAGTGAAATCATTGGGGTGCAGTTTGCACAGGAGTGTAATCAATAGAGTGCAGATTGTACAGGAGTGAAATCATTGGGGTGTGGATTGTACAGGAGTGAAATCATTGGGGTGCAGATTGTACAGGAGTGAAATCATTGGGGTGCAGTTTGCACAGGAGTGAAATCATTGGGGTGTGGATTGTACAGGAGTGAAATCATTGGGGTGTGGATTGTACAGGAGTGAAATCATTGGGGTGTGGATTGTACAGGAGTGAAATCATTGGAGTGTGGATTGTACAGGAGTGAAATCATTGGGGTGTGGATTGTACAGGAGTGAAATCATTGGGGTGTGGATTGTACAGGAGTGAAATCATTGGGGTGCAGATTGTACAGGAGTGAAATCATGGGGGTGTGGATTGTACAGGAGTGAAATCATTGGGGTGTGGATTGTACAGGAGTGAAATCATTGGGGTGCAGATTGTACAGGAGTGAAATCATTGGGGTGTGGATTGTACAGGAGTGAAATCATTGGAGTGTGGATTGTACAGGAGTGAAATCATTGGGGTGTGGATTGTACAGGAGTGAAATCATTGGGGTGTGGATTGTACAGGAGTGAAATCATTGGGGTGTGGATTGTACAGGAGTGAAATCATTGGGGTGCAGATTGTACAGGAGTGAAATCATTGGGGTGTGGATTGTACGGAGGGTCTAAATTATCGTATAAACTACTATCGTTACCTAATTATTTTCTTTATCTTAATTTTATAGTCTTATAATGTATGTATATCAAATCAAATAGAAAACAATCACTATTATATTCAATACTAAATTTATATTGGATACTGTTAGCAACTTGTGTATACATACATCAATTGAATTTGTTAATGTTTCTCGGATTCTTTCTCCAAGTGGCAACTCTTCTACTAACTAAATCATGTCTCTTTCTCTGCACCCCAAGTCCTTTTTTCTCCTTGGCCAAGCTTTTCAATCTGCCAACAGCCTGTGGTGTGATGCTACTCCACATGAAATATTAGCTCATTGTGTACAAAGATGGATGGGGCCTGAGAGTTCATTGCTGAAAAGAATCCGCGGCAGTTGTGAATGTATGGCTTTCAAAGATTTTGAAATATCTTTGAGGTATATGGATATATGATGCATTAGAACTAGAAGAGATGCTCCTGAATTCAAAATTGGTAGTAGGTGTATACTAAATGTACATATGATGTATTCTATCAGTAAATTTGAAGTTCATAATATCCTGAAAATTACATCAGAGTAATATTATGAAAATGAAATTTAGATAATTCGGTAGCTCTATTCCAACCGTATAGATTTTATCCAAATTTGTATTGTGAAAGATTGATTCAGGGCCTATACTCATTTCATTCATTTTAATCTGTTTAAAATTTCAACATGTACAAGTTTACATATTTTATAATTTTGCCTAGGTTTTTTATCATCATAAAGGAAATAAATTACTGTGTTCATAGATTTTAAATATAATGAATAATGAATATAAGTCATAAAATAATGAAGAATTACATAGATTCAATAACCTCAATGTTGTACTTCTCATCTGTAAATATACTTCTATTTAACTAATATCGCATCTACATCAGATCTCAATAGGCTTTCAGACAAAGCAAGTATTAAATGTCTGTAGAATTCCGTTTTTCGGTAGGTTTAAAAGTCTATTTTACACTAACGAGAATTTACGATGTCTATTGGTTTTCGATACTTAAATCACCGCATTTTCTAATGATGCGAAATGGTTATCCCTGAAACGTCGACATTATTCTTAAAGAGTCTATTGGTATAGAGATTTCCTCTCTTTTTTTAGATTGCTTCTATGAACTTAGATTCACTTGAGTTCATTTTCAAAGTAAAATTCAATATTGGTTTTATAATTCAGTGAAAATCACATTGTTATCACACAATATTCTTTTTATCTTTATTTATTGAAATATTATACCTTGAAATCCTATACCTGTAATTACACAATAATTACTGGCTCGCAGAACACAAATTAATGGGCGATTAGTGCAAAGAATCTACAACAGTATTTTCTGAGACGAAGGTCGCGACCAATATATCCTTTACTCGAGGGTAATTAATGGTGATTAATTTTTCTAAATGGTAGATATTGGTCTTTCACCCGATACTGAAAATATCAAAAAAATAAACTGATCCTCCACTTAATTTTTATTTCAATTCATCTTTAAATATGTTAATATAGCTCATTGTGCAATTTATATTCCACTTTCAGAATAGCTAACAAAATTTCAACCAATATCCAAATCCTTTCATAAAGTATATTAGGCGCTTTTTTTCTCTCTGCGCGATATTAGGGAGTAAACTGTCACTCCTAAATCTTAACAATGTCTTATCTCTGCTGTGAATAAAGCCCTAACTACCTGCAATGAACAATAAATCCTTTTGTTGTTAGTCTTGAATACTTTTAGAGCCAAAGGGTGTAATAGAAAGCCCTGTTACCTAAG
>CANNZV010000710.1:233222-267963 GCA_947561585.1 Caprella mutica
GTTACCTAAGGTAGCGAGATTAAGACAGTGATAAAATGCGAGAAACCGTGATTGCCCAGATTAAACTACCTTCCATTCGAAACAATGAAAAATGGATTAGTGTTAAGACGCACCAAACTGTCTCGGCATTTGTGAGAGGTACTGGATTTACAACAAAAAATGAAGTGCAGTCCTTAGTTAATTCTCTTCTTTGGTAAACAAAAGGAAGAAAAGTTATCGAAAGTTTTCTCACAAATTAGATTTAGTTAGGAACATGAGAGTTTTAAAAAATGTATTGCATTTAAATACTATGCTAAGCAGGAATCAGAAGTGATGTAAAGATTAGAGATATGGCAACACAAAAATTCTAACTGCTGAGATAAAAATAATTAGGTCCTTTAATTAAAATTTCAGCTTAATTTCTATAACACATATTTTGTATTTCCTTTGGTAATTTCCATTTTAGAGTTCCTAGAATAGAGTTTAGAGTTCTTGTCTGTACCTAAATCTTAAGAACTTCAACTCATAAAATTTGATGAAAATTATCAACTTATTATTTTTCTCAAAGAGGGTCACTAGGTAGTAGGCTTTCATGTTCCAAATTTAAATGGGGATACGTGCATAATAACCTATCCCTCTGGATGGGTCAAAAATCATGATTTTTCCTTTGCTAGGAAAGAAATGTTGGGCAGTGTACTTTTGTCACAACTATTTTTGGGGCTTATGGAAGTACAACTCTCCCAATACAGGATTCAAGGGGGAATAGGAGTATTTACGATTTTTGATATTATTTACGTATTTACGCTTTTGTCCAAACAGGAAATTTTTACTCCCCTATAAAATGAGAATTTTAAACCTAAAAATGAATAGAAGCATTGAGTTTTGACGGTAAGCGATTTTACTGTGTTGGAATCCACGTTAGATATTACAAAGTAATAGAAATATCTTAAGAAACCACACAAACTAAATGTTTTTTTTTCAAATTTCAGAAAAATCTGTCTATAAATGTTTTTTTTCTGAAATACGAGATTCCTCAACCATTTAACATCCAAGACAACTTGTGGACCAAAAATAATTTTTTTGGTATAGCATTGTAAGATAGATTGATAACTTTTTTTAACACTTTTTATTTATATTTTCAATAAACTCTGATGTCCCTTGGGTGGTTCAAAATCCACATTTAATTTGTACGGTTCTCATTTCCAGAATATGATTATATTGAACAAATTTAAACATTATTTGATGTTTTTCTAATTTCCTCCACAAAGGACGGTGGTCATTCAAGGGCAAATGGCTATTCATGAGATATTTCCTCTTAAAATGTCACCGATCAAAATACCTGAGCAAAGCTCTTTCTCATTTGTTGTGTTTATTATTATAAAGTACTGAGGATAATGCAACCGAGAGCTTGATGGCTCAATATATAATAAATGATGTGAGCTCTTGATATCAAAAGGTTAGGTCTAGACTCATGAGGATTCTGAATTTTAGCCGGTAATTCTTTTGGATGGACACAGAAAATCATTTTTTTATATTACTGGGTGTTCAGAATAAATTTGACATCATGTAAAAGAAATGCTTGTTATCTTCAAAATATATATGATTTAAAAAAAATTATTGAACAATTAAATATTACTTTTGTTGAAGAGCCCCCACTCAAGATAACCCCATTAAAATTTATTATCATGTTCTTGAAGTAAGCTAATTATACACTCCCCCTGAAAAGACTGTATTGAACCGCTTTAACTCTAATGGGTTTGACGTGTGTTTTCTAGGCACAAACTTTTCAAATTACTTTATATCTTCCATGTCATTCCTTTAAATTTCCTGGCCTTTATTAACTTTGTTCCTACATAAATATCAAAGGTATTTTTGTATTTAAAAGTTAAAAAAATATTTACGTATCGGCGTATATCAGCGTAAATCACGTAAATTATGGAATTGATTTTACTTTGGTGACTTGTGGCAACGTAGAAATACAGTTTGGTTAGCCAATAAGCACGAATTTCTCCAAATTTTTTGCAGTAGAGACACATGCACGAGCTGTGATTGGTTCACGCTCCACCCAATCACAGTTCAGCTCACTCAGTTGCCAATGTTTAATATACTTATGTATTTATTTCTCCTTATATATTCAATATTTTTACTTAAAATTTAGTACACATTATCTTAGTACATATACTAACAACTTGTAAAAAATACAATACCGTGGGTTTATAAATAAGACTGTGTTTTTTAACACATAGTCAAACCTTCTCGTTGATTCTGACACCCAGGTAACAAAAAATTATCCCCGGGATATTCCGGGGAAATTCCCTGGGATTATTCCCTCGATATCCCCATCATTATCGAGGGGATGTCCTATTTTGACGTTTTTGCGATATGGGGATATCCCCAAATGATATCGAGGGAATAATGATGGGATTTGAATATATTATCCATGGAATATTCTCTCGATTGAAAGGGAAGGGCAAGGGATACCGAAATTATTATTCCCTCGATAACAAGGGAATAAAATTGAGATAATGAGGGGATATTCCCTCAATAACGAGGGGATCAAATGGGAATATTCATTGAATATTCCATGTATATCCAGAATAGAGGAAGGATATAAAAATAAGAATAGCAAAATTAATATTTCCTAGCATATACAGCATTTGTAGGTGTACGTTTGACTTTACATGAATTAGTTGAATGAAACATATTGTTATAAGCAAATTAAATTGAAAGAAATAGAGAAAGAAATGATGTGACGTTTCCGGGTCTCGAACCAGCATCTTGTTGACTTCTGCTTGCGACGCTAACCACTCGAACATCCTGGACACAGTAGAAGTAGGATTTTTTATGAACTTTATGCAATATGATAACTCAAGTTTATCTTTAGCTTATCATCAAAAATGAAAATAGTTTCATATTTCATAGATTACTTCTTTTTTTCTTTTATAAACGTTTCTTTTATAATTTTTAGGGGATCAACTGTTTTTCATTAATTCCTGGAATATTCCCTCGATATCGATAGTGGATCAACTAATTTTCATTTATTTCTGGAATATTTCCTACATATCGTTAGTGGGTGAAGTAATTTTCACAAATCCTTGGAATATTCCTTCGATATCGTTTGGGATCACCGAATTATCACTAATTCCTGGAATATTCCCTCGGTATCGTTAGGGGGTCAACTAATTTTCAGTAATTCCTTGAAAATTCCCTCGATATCGATAGGGATCAACTAATTTTCACTATTTCCTGGAATATTCCCTCGATATCGTTAGGGATCAACTCATTTTCACTAATTCCTGGAATATTCCCTCGATATCGATAGGGATCAACAAATTTTCACTAATTCTTGGAATATTCCCTCGATTTCGTTAGGGGATCAACTCATTATCACTATAATCCCTGGAATGTTCCCTCGATATTATTTTACGATAGCAGATAATGAGGGAATATATAGATATCGAGGGAATATTCCGGGAATATCTCAATGTTACCTGGGCAGTCAAACTCATCAGGGTTAACTCTGTAGATTGAATTGGTTATTGTTATACTGTTGACAAGGCAATGGGAGTCTTACTTAATTGACAGCAACACATACAAACAACTACATAAAGTTAAATCATGGGAGTTTTGACCCATATTTTTCTCTAATTTGGATGGTCGGCTCTATCCAATCATCTAGATTATCATAGATGCAAGTTATTTTATTCTGTTATTCAATGTGTTAATGTTAATAATGAAATGTTAATAGCTATAATTATTACTGAACATAGAACTAGGCATACTATCGGCCAGATTTAATCAGATAAAATATATGAATAAATTTGAAAAATATTATAATCCTAAGCACTGTTCAAAAATAATATACTAATAAAATTTTATCATAAATCAGAATCATTAAAAATAAATTTCAAATTCAGTGACATTTCTCACTTCGAAGTAATAACGAGATGATTGAGACTAATGACAAACTCGCAGCTTATTTCACTCATAGATGAAACTTTCAGATGGAAGGAAGTTAGACCAGGAAATCTTCCACCTTAATACGACCAATTACAAATTTTTGCTCCTTTACCAAAGTTTTAATCTGTTCCTAAACTTTTGCTGATTGTTCTTAAATTGTCTGTGGTGTCAAAGTAGCTCAGTCGTTAATGGTTAGTCTTAAGTTAAAATTGCAGATTGGTGATGTATAATAATAATGTGATTTTCACTAATTACATACCAAGAAATTGAGCAACGCGAGACCTTTCCACACGTATAACGATAATATGGAATTTATATTCTAAGCAGAACATGATGACCGAAAATGAGGCAAGTATTTCTCCGATGTTGATATCCATCTTGTACTATGTGAGCTAATTAATAAATATTTATTCCTTTAATTGTTGGTATATGTGTTATGAATTTTCTGAAGTCGGATTTATCATTTCATCTTTTTATTCGTTAGTGCACAAACAGAAATTTAATTATAGATATTTGAAAAACATGAGATATATTGCAAGAAGAAGATTATTTGCGGGAGCGTCTTTAATGATTCTGCAACTTGATTAAAGTTATAAATTAACTAAATAGATTTAACGAAATATCGGCACATAGACATCAAATAAAAATATATTTTATATGAGACAGGTTTACTAATATTCGAATTAATAATGGCTAAGCACATACATCGTCACTTTAAACACACTGTAACCCTAATCAGAATCTAATGGGATAATTGTGAAAAGGTGATTAGTGTTGACAAGATAAAGACTGCATGGATCAAGAGAATAGCTCCCTATCTCATGCGTCACTTTATTCATGTTTATTTACGTCTTTCAGTTTAATGCCTCGGTCGATAAGTCATTGTGATTTTTTCTTAAGTTCACTTTTATATCAGCTAACCCAACAACCAGACATTATTCTGTTATCATCCTTGGATATTATGTAATTGATTTGATAATAAAGAATAAAAAAATTATTCTTTATGTGAATTAAAATTGTCACATTTAACGTGAAACTGTTGTGTATTAATAATATAAATAATGTAGATTGCATAATTAAACGAAAAGAAATGTAACTGCATATTCACATTATATTATTGGTGATGGTACATCCACCAGATGGAAGTTGCTCGTTACGGATCAGTCTAAAAATGGACGAAGAAAATTAATAAATGAAAAACAGTGAGGATACAACAATGATACGTGGAATATAATTAAATAAAACATCTTGAAGAATTATATATACTAATCAACTAATCAAACAGATTAAAGTTTTTTTTATGCATTCATAAATGATATTTAATAACTTTTAATATTGTTAGCAGATTCATAATGTGGAGTAAAATGTTGCATGCACCAATCGTGAGAATTGTCTCCAATACCGGTTATCAAAAATTAAGTGAATGATTATACAATTGGGCCTATTTGAGGCAATTAGGTAACTCATTAACATTTCACGTTATTGTTTCCCTAATCATTTAAGCAGAGATAATTCTGATATTTGGTTAATATTTTTATACATCTCATACTCATGGATGCAAAGAAGCTACTTATTTCACTGTATGTACACTCTGTAATTATATGTTTTAGACTACACAAAAGCAATATTTTTGTTTCAAAATTTGAATACATAAACAATTAAACATGGTATAAACAATTGAACATTATTGTAATGCTTGATATTTCAAACTCTCAAAGGAAGTAGAGCTTCTACATCGTAATTGTTTGCTAATGTGAAACTTCTTTCTCACAACAACGGATATAATGCACTAATAAGATAAAAGCTACATATTTAATCACAGAACCTAGTAGAACATGAGTAAAGTTTATTTTATTCATTTATATAATATAAGTGAAGTGCATCAATTTCAACATTTATACATATGTATATAAACGAATAATGAATTCATTTAATGTTTCCTCTTCCCCCATATCCTCCATGTTGAAGATTTCAATCATTTATTATTCCGCTCCATGAAAGTGCCTACCACTGCCAAGTTATTCTATTCAAGACAATTATATAGGAGTATAATTTAGGTAATTCTAGAGACACGTTTAATTTTAATTACCGACACCGTATGAGTGAGTAGTTAAACTAATTATATACAGAGGGGATTCCGACCATTTATTTAAATGAGAACAGGGCATCTTCCTAATTTGGACTGATATGTTTGAGTCGTGTTAATTGCTATTATCTTATAACAGCTCGGTGTTACTTTGAACTGCCTGGTGAATCTGTGGCACTATGAATACTGATAGGAATTCCTAATAATATGTAACTTGCTGTATGACACAACCATATTGTTATTCTCCGGTCGAAATATCAAAGACTCGAAGGTTCACATTAGATGGAATTCGGCGAAGTTAATCAAAGCATCCATAGCGATCTCCATTTACTCTGTCAATTCATCCGAAATGTTTCCGTGCGTTTCTGTTTGGAGGCTATGGCAGTGGAGTAATGTAGCGGTAAATTAGACAATCGTATTTACTGATCCACTAACTCTCCTGCTCTCTCATACTAATTTGGGAACAAGCTCTGAATACTGTACTCTGTCAATGAACTCCCGCCTTACACCGCCCATTAAATCATGGAAATCTTAATGGACATGCCGCACGATTGATGTCAGCCCTGTGAAAACAAGTCGCAATTTAGACTCTTTGGCATTCGCTATATGTGCTTCATTTTTTTTTTTTGGGTGGAAAATTAAATATATTCGCATTGATTATTTACAATTGTATTGTGATTATGAAAATTACCATTTTATAAAAAAATGTTTATATACCTTTTTAATTCTTTTCTTTACACACTATCGTCAATAAGTGTTAGAAACTGTATATAATACTCGTAAAAATGTAATTGTCATCCATCATCAATTAGTACTGTATAGACTATAGAGTTATAAAACGATCAGTTTTAGCTTGGACATCAGCTGATATAGAATATGTATCAAGTATATTTCCAGTATTGCTCTGAAATATTTCCAACAATAAATTCGACTCACGACTCCTCAAACTTATTAATAGGAACGAGACATGACTTTTAAGTTATTATGTAATTGTACTTATTTAAACATATCCTTCACTAACAGTTAGGTATAAGAAAATAGAATGGTTGTCAGAGCTCGACTTAGCGTATATTGCGGTGTTTGTTGCTAGAATCAACTGATGGAAGCTTTCTGAGGAAAGTTTAAAGTAGCGAATGATACCAATAACCTCATCTCAATATTAATGTTCATGTTTATGGTAGTTACCGTCAAATAAAGATCACGAAAAATGTTCTCCATTTTCTATGTTTATACATAGTTTATTAAAATCAAGCCATGACTCGCAATCATTTTCGCTTTAATAAAAGCAGAGTGTAATAAATGCGGGACTTTATTAAAAGATAGTTCAACTGAATATCCATTATTTATATAACTTTCATCATATTGAAAAAAAAAATATGTTTCTCATTTGCAAAAAATAATTAGGTGTTTGCTGTTAAACTAGCAACACTTAAAATGAAAGTGTCATTAACCAAGATTCGATCAGAGAATGTGATAGTATATTTTAGCTATATATTGATAGTCAGAAGCCCGAACTAAACAATCAAACACGAACTACACAATCAAACACGAACTACACAATTAAACCCGAACTACACAATCAAACCCGAACTACACAATCAAACACCAACTACACAATCAAACACGAACTACACAATTAAACCGAACTACACAATTAAACCGAACTACACAATTAAACCCGAACTACACAATCAAACCCGAACTACACAATCAAACACGAACTACACAATCAAACCGAACTACACAATCAAACCGAACTACACAATTAAACCGAACTACACAATTAAACCCGAACTACACAATCAAACCCGAACTACACAATTAAACCCGAACTACACAATCAAACACGAACTACACAATCAAACCCGAACTACACAATCAAACACGAACTGCACAATCAAACCGAACTACACAATCAAACCGAACTACACAATTAAACCCGAACTACACAATCAGACCGAACTACACAATCAGACCGAACTACACAATCAAAGCCGAACTACACAATCAGACCGAACTACACAATCAGACCGAACTACACAATCAAAGCCGAATTTCAATCTACCATTCATTTGTGTGTCATGAATAACATAGTGATTTTAATGTGATTGAGTCTATTGATAGCGCTGCGGAAGCCAATAAATTGATTGATTTCCGATGGTGTTTTTTCATCGCTGTTACGAATATATAGAACCACGTCACGTCATTGCAGTGTTATACTTACGTAATATATGTTATCGATAATTGATCTACATGGAAGTTAATGTAATAATTGCAAATAACATGGTTGAAAACATATGAAAGAAAATTAACCATACCATCTTTTATATATTATACTCCACTATTTTTATAATGTTTTTATAATAATAATCGAGTCTTTGAAGATAATCGAAAATGAAAGAGAAATTATTGTTTTATAATTTAAAACAATAATAAAGTTTCAAATTAACTTCACAAAAAGGAATGTGAATGCTATAACTTTTCCGACATTTATCTCTGGAAACATCAGATTTTTAGGCACTTCATCCTGAACGAACTTCATATTATTGTTCAAATTGAGAATAATTCAAAAACTTCCAATCAGTTCATATTGGTATCATGAATCTAATTAATGTTAGACCATATAAATCATTACTTGTTTATTGCCTATAGTTTCTATTATGTGAATGTTAATAATCGGTTTGTAAAAGTGAACAGTTTTAATTAATTTATGCATTTGAATAATAAATCCCCTTAATCACTTTGTTAGCACTTGATAACAATTATAAATACTTAATTGAATTCACATTAATCAAGAACGTATTAAGTTAGTTTAACGTAATTGCTTTCATTTAACAACCTCGTAAACACGAACCAATCAAAAGGACTAATTAACTAATAGTATGGTTATTTTAGTTAGTACATTAATTAAGAATTAAAATATTTCATATAATACTATACCAAATTGAAATACTGGAATTATGTTGAATATATTGACATATATATTAACTTAGATTTGATGGCAATAGTATATTTTTTAGATATTTGATGCATATTAATAACCATATCTTTCCACTCTATTGTGCTTATAGAAATAGCATTTAAAGTTTGTTGTACAATGTTTATTTACTACATTGTGACAACATCATAAGAATGTTTTCACAATGTTGATTGCGTAATAAAAATGTTTTTTTCCATACCATATCAATTTCATGGAAAATCTGAAAAATACATGCAAAAAAAACATATTATAATGATGAAACAAATACTCATTTTAGAAATACCATTTAATGAACTAGTACTAAAAAAGCATTGTTGGTATTTTTCTTCAACAAACTATTGCTACAATGTGGGTATAAAAATTATTGTAAATATCATACCAATGATGTAGCAACATGATTTCATCTTTTCTTTTTCCTTTCTATTGTGCAAGTCCCCTATGTATTTCTTGCTTGATGTTATTATCAAAAAATTCAAATAATATTCTAAAATAATCCTAAATACCTAATGTAGTCATTAAATATAGAATAGTCACCCCAGTCAAGGTTTGTGCGATCAGTCTACATGTGGTAGTGATTATTCAGTATTAATCTCATAAAAGTAAAGCTTGTGTCTTTTATAATTTTTTTTAAGTTTTCATATTTAATTTCTCAACAACCTATTTTAGTTGTTGTTTAAGATATAATGTATTATCCATTCCTATTGAGTCTTTTTAAACTCATTGTATATTTTTTAGCTTGAATGAAGCCATGAAGAACGCTTGCGTCGTGAGCTAAATTCTATTCTTTTGACAAAAAACACATTTTATTTGTAACTAAGAACTGACCGGTGAATTCAAATGTTTTAGTCATTATTATTTGAGTATATTTATATCTTACAATAAAAATACTTTGTTTCATCTGCTCGTTTCCATGTAGTAAAATTTATAATTTTATGGAATGCACCATTGGATGCCTCAACTCCGTATCACTATTTCAGCCCAGGCCTTTGATCTATGCTCTAACTATATTTTTGAACTAAAAATAGAAAGCTGATCAAAGACCGAAATGATTATTAGCAAGATGAAGATACATGAAAGCATTAATTAAGACACAGTGGAAAATTTTAAATGATGTATTATTAATATTATATATGTATGATTCGTTCGTCAATATCATTCAAAACCATTCAAGTTATGTATTTCTTTTATGTATTTATTCTCTATGACGCGTCATATTATATCATTCTACTTGAAAAAAGGAAGTGGGAATAATTGAAACGAAAAAATTGCGAGTAAAAATAATTTTTCTATGGATTTCACTCTTGTAACTCTATAAATTCATGAATTAAAAAAATATTTATATGTGGAAAGGAGAAAAAGTAGAGTAGAAATAACACCAAAATCACTTTCTTTCATTTCCCTCTTCCCTCTTTCTTCATCGCATTCAATATCACCAATATGATTCATCAAGTGGCTTGTAATGGATACCGCTCTTCAATTATCAACTCGTCAATATGGCAATAGAGCACTTCAACTTGATGAGGGCACATCAAAGCTAATTCACAAATTAAATACTTGACTTCAGCTACACACTCTATATTTATATGATATAACTGTCAAACAGTGATATATTATTTATTTCCTGGTTATCATTACCAATACATCCAAATCAACGATAAAATATTATAACATAGATTCAAATATTGACCAGGTTTATATGAAGCATAAAAAGGAGCCTAATAATATTACTACGTGCAATATACAGGCTTTATAAAGTTGTGGAGAAAATCATCCAAACGAAATAGTTGAGATATGAAATAACATGTGACATTTTATCCAAAACTGATATCAGTAAATTACCTACCAAAAGGCAATTATTGACGATACGCATTCGATATTTGAATCAGATTTCAAATTATAATTACTTGCAACAGTTCATTATTGAGGAGTTGGATTTTATGTATAGGCTTTGATTGAATCTGTTATTAAAGAATAAATTACAGGAGTATTATAATTTACTTCTTGCTTGGCTAACGGATTATAATGGTATTTGTTCACAATAAGGACAGCATTATTATGTCCTTTCCGATTACATTAGAACAAATATGATTCATAGAGAAAAGATAATCGACGAAATGAATTTTTTTCATATCCACTATTATCGAAAATTAAGACGTTTCAACTAATAATACAAAACAATAGAACCAATTAATTTCAAAATTGATTGCTAGTTGGTTAATTTAGTTCAGTGCTTCAAAGGAATAACCTCAAAGGTAGTTGTTAACGCAGTAATACGCCACACAACTGCATGTAGTGTGACGTACTTAGTTTGCTTCACTATAACGTCTAAATGTATGGGCTCTTAAGTGATTAGGATCTTACTTTGTGGTATTTTCAGATTCCTTTCTCTTTATAAATCTCTTTCTACTAACTACTCATGGTACCATGCCCTAGAACCAACTTGCCACTATGGTTCCGACCTCAGGCCTCTGGTCCAAGCTTAACTGTATTTAAGGGTAATAATGGTAAAGTAATTAACACTTAAAGAGATTATATTCATTGGTCAAGCAAGGGTTATTACAAAGAATATCTCCACTAGAACGCTCGCAAGTTAAGGTCTCAAATAACTACGAACAGGAGAATAGGTGTGTAGCTCACGAGAGCAAATCGGTAACTGATTTGACTGTCGCTTACTTACAATCATATAGGTTCGTGATGATAGTAATGCATACACAATTGCTGTGTTTGCTTTACTACATTGCTCCCCCCTTCCGAAAATTTCAAAGTTACAATTTACATTTTTCCAAAACTGCCAGCTGGTTTGTCTACCCATTGTTACTCTATATTGAACAATGTTCAGACGCTCACGCTGTTAGTGGAAACATGTATATTGGATCTCTTGAAATTTCTCGAACCGGTAATAAACATATTATTAGAGAATTGAAAAATTTGAGTTTTAATTCGTTCTAGAAATATGTAAGACTAATGTGCATTCACCAAATGTTCTTAAATTTTTAATCTTACCTATACAATCTTAATTTTGCTTTAACAATATTTTTATTTATTCTCAAAATAATCTAAATTACTCCTACCTAATATGTCTCAGTTCAAAAATGTAACAACTTTTTCATTTTATAAACGTAATAACTTGCCTAATCTATTAGAGATCTCACCCCTCCCTCCTAATATGTAGATTTTTAGTCTAAATATTAACAGAGACCTTTGATCACTCCAATACATTACACAAATTGTTACTGCATTTACTTTTTTTTTAAAAAAAATTTATAATCAAAAAAAAAATTTTCATTTTAATTTATCATATGATATGATATCGTATTTTATGATCTTTTAATGAATTTTTATTCGTAATTGAAGTTATATGAATTTTGATCATCTTTATCAAATTTTGAGACAGTTGTGATCTTTAAATTTAAATCTTAAAATTAACACCGAGAAAAAAAAATTAAACTTAAAATTAAATTCAATTGAAAAAACGATTATTATTAATTTTCACTTAAAATTACCCAACTTAAAATTAAAAAAAATTAAAATAATGATCAAATTGAGTTTGAGGAAAAAAAAATCTTAAATGCTGTTAGGTTTAGTTTTGGTAATTTCGATTTTTGGCCTTCGTTTTGCCTGAGGCATTACTATAACCGTTGTCGCCTGTATATTAACTGCCTGATCATTAAAGATATTAACTGTTCCACCTAGTTCCTCTAATCTAAAGGGGTGTTTCGCTTAATCTGATTGAAAGCTTCAGTCGCCATCTTAGACCTCAAATTCCTAATTTCGTACATCTTCATATCCTCTTCTGACTTAATCTTTTTTGACTGATGATATCCACATACGAGAATCATCACAACCAGTAGTGTTAGAATTAACACTAAAATGTCGCTGAACAAGTCTGGTATTAGGTCGTACTTTGTAGACCCCATGTTTTTAATGGTTTGCTCCAAATGAGCTTTGTTCATTGAAGATGATTTCTGGATCAGCTCCACTACTGAGTTCAGGTCAAAGTTACTCTGAGTTTGTCCCATCGCTCCAGCTGATCACTTCTCACGACCTTGAATTACAGTTCTGTGTGTCAACCGGCTGTGAGTGGCTGAGAAGCTGTTGGCTGTGTGGGTAACTGGGTCCTCTCTGCCTCTCGTCACTGAAATCGAAACGATACCGTTAGACATGGCCCCTGTTCATTTTAGGTATTTTATCATGTTTCAGTCTCATTTTGAATTGATCATTTTTGATTTTAAATTATTTCAGTATTTCATCCTAAATTTGAATATATATATATTTTTTTTTTTTTTTTTTTTTCAAATTTTCATTCAAACAATTTTACAGAATATAATTCATCTTATTCGTTACCCAACATTTAAACAAAAAATTTAAAATTAACATGCATACAACAAAAAATATTAATCCTATTAAAATTATTATATGAAATTTTATATTAATAAAATTCATAATTCATCCCATCAACTTAAACTAAATACATACAAATATTACAATTAAAATTCATACAATTAAATTCATACAATAATTCTCTTACTGAGCAAAGGAAATATTGTAGTTTGAACAATGAATTGTATGCTCTGTTTGTTTGTCTCGCGTAAGCAAAAAAAATGTAAACATTTCTCTGACTCTTTGCATGTAACTGTGTTATATGCCACGTGTTCGTGTAAATGTAACATGTTACTCATGTTACTTCGTGTTATGTGTTCCTTTTGTGGACTTTCTATATAATGTTTATATTCAAATTTCTCATAATTTGATTTCCTGTTTAATGATGTTAATGAAATTATTTAATTAATTTGTTGTGAAATTTTCCAACTTAGTTAGATAATTTATATTGCTCGTTATCGTTTGATGTCCTAATTTAATTATAGCTTTGTTTTTTTTCACTTGTAATACTGTACCTGGTCCTATCCAATTTAATTGTAATTTATGTGTTTTTTGATGATTTCTAATTAATACTCGATCACCTATCTGTATAATTTTGTCTTTACGTGTCTTATTGTGGTAAATTATGCGTTTGTTTGATTGATTAATTATGTTAGCTCTTATCTGATCTTGAATAAATAGAGCTTGCCTAGCCTTGACTTTGACTATTGATTCTGATGTATCTAAATTGTAAATGTTATCCAAATTTTCTGCTTGAATATTTGGAGATGTGTCGCGGCCAAAAAGAGCGTATGCGGGAGAATCCTTCAAGGTCATATTGACTTGATTGTTAATTGTGTTTTGGACAATATCGAGAAACATGTCCCAATTATTGTGATCTACTGTGGCTACATAGAATCTTAATAATTTGTTAATTTTCTGGTTATTACGTTCACAAATTCCATTGGAATATGCTGAGTATGGTAATACCTCACATTTGTATATCTGATGTATTTCACTGAAAGTTCTAATTGCGTTAGACTTGAATTCTTTCGCACAATCCGACATTAACGTTTTGGGATATCCACAACGACTAAATGTTTTACTTAGACAATCAATTACTGTGTTAGTTGATTTGTCAGCTACTGCGTGTAATTCGTTATATCTTGTCAACATACATGTTATTGATAAAATATATTTGTTGTTCGTGTCAGTTGTTATAAAAGGTCCAATAAAATCAAATGAAACTGTTTCAAATGGTGTATTAGCTACTGGGGCAGACATTAATTTAATTGGTGTATCTAGACTTCCTTTAAGGATTTTGCAAACGTCACATCTTTTAATAAAAGATTCTATGACCGATCTTTCTTGAAAATGATAATATTTTAGTCGAAATTGAAATAGCGTATGAGCTAAACCACAATGGGTGTTAAAATGTATTGAATTAATTACTAAATTGATCATTTCATTTGGTATAACATAATTAACAATACTGGCTGCCCGAGTATCTATTTTCCGATGTCGATATAATATTCCGTCTAATATGAAAAATTCAGCTATGTTCCTAGATGTTCCTAATTGTTTTTTCTGTAGTATATCCATTATTTCCTTACAAGCAAAGTCGTTTGACTGTGCAGTCTTTAGTCTGTTTAAAGTCCATGTTATGTCTTCCTGTTTAGGTATGTAGTTTAGAAATGGTTTTTCTTTGTTGATTTTATACAATTTAGATGTATCTGATTCTTGTTCGTTTTCTGAGTCTGTTTCTGAGTCATTGTCATTGTCGTTAATAATTTGTGGTACGTTTAGCTTAGCCCTCGATCTTGTGGTTGCTATATAATTTTCAATTGAATTACAACTTTCATTAGATGGTGTTAAAAGCTCACAATCATCTATTGTTTCTTCCGTCAGAGGAGTTAATCTACTAAGGGTATCGGCTACCACATTGCGTTTACCCTCAAAATATTTGATGGTACAATCATATGTGCTAGCCTCTATTGCCCACCTGGCTAGTGCCGTGTCTAAAGGCAGTTTATTACCAAAAAATGCACATAAAGGTTTGTGATCGGTTAAAATGGTAATAGGATATCCTAGACATAGATATTGAAATTCCTTTAAGGCTAGATGTATTGCAAGAAACTCTAGTTTAGTCGTGGAGTACCTTTTTTGAGTAGAATTTAATGATTTACTGAAATATGCTATGGGTCTTAATGTTTTGCTTTTGGTCGAATCTGGTTGTAGCAATGCTGCGCCAACTCCGATATTTGAGCTGTCAGTAAATAAATAAAATGGTCTGGAATAATTTGGATGTGCTAAAACCGTATCTGATGTCAAAATATTTTTGAGATTAATGAAACTAGTCTCACATTCGTCAGTCCAGTCAAATTTAGTGTCCTTCCTTAATAGTCTATATAATGGGTCGGCTTTCTGACTAAATTTAGGCACGAACTTACGAAAATAATTCGCAAGCCCTAAAAATCGCTGAAGTTGTTTTACATCTGTTGGTCTAGATGCTTCTCTAAGTTTTTCGTTTTGGATACATCGAATGCCCTCAGTAGTGACTCGATGTCCAAGAAAATTAATTTCGTGTTTAAAGAATTCACACTTCTCTAATTTTAATCTCAAATGAGCGTCACGTAAATTCATTAGCACTTGGCCAATATCATTTAAATGTTGTTCATAAGATCGACTAAAAATTAGGATGTCATCAATAAATACGAAACAGAGTTTCCCTAATACATTACTTAACGCTTTTGTCATTATTGCTTGAAATACTTTTGGACTATTGACATACCCGAAGGGTAATTTGCGGAAATGGTACTTTTTTCCATTTACCGCAAATGCTGTAAGCTTTTTAGACTCCTCGGAGAGTTCCACCTGGTGAAATGCACTCCTCAGATCTAAACTAGAAAATATCTTTGATCCACCTAAAGATCCAAGCATATCGTCAACCCTAGGTAACGGAAATCCTTGTATATGGACACACTTATTTAATGATCTGAAATCTATTACGGGTCGTATTTCCCCATTCTTTTATGAACCACGATAACGGGAAAGTTATACTCGGACATTGAAGGTTCTATAGTACCTTCTTCTAACATTGACCTGTTGACTTCTTCAAGTTGTTCTTGAAATTTATGTGGGATGCGGTACGGCATCTTGTTTATCACTATATTAGGATCTTTCAATATTATTGTGTGTTTACATATACTAGTAGTCCCGATTTTTTCGTCCTTAATCGTGATTACGTCTCTAAAGTCATTTAGTAACTGCGTCATTTTGTCTTCATACTCTGACATTCCACATGATATGTCAGCATTAACTAACCTTCTTGGTGCTGATGGCACTGTCTGAGAATTGTTTTCTACATCAGCACTTAATGTGCTGTCACGGCTTCTATCAGCGCTTCCGTCACGTGATATTTTACACTTCATATCTCGGTTGCCATGCGTTGTAACTAATGGCTCTCCATTAATTCCAACTGCATGTACCTTTGACTTTTCATAAATTAGTTCAGGGGTAACGTTTCGTTCAAATGGCTTTGGTTTTTCGTCACTCAACACGTTTCCTAACCTAGATTTATGAGTCCTATTATTTAAACACTCCGATATAGTCGCTATATTTACTTCGACTTCCTCTTCGTACGTCTGGAGTTTACCAACTATCATATTGTCCCGTAATATGATATCACTATCCGTCGGATTCATTACGAAAACTGGGCATATTGACACTTGATCTCCCTCTTTTTTTGTGTCTTCGATTTTTATTAGTGTTTCGGCTATCACTAAACCGCTATTGAAACTTCTTTTAGCTATTATATAACTTCCTGCTTCGTTGTTTTTGACAAACCCATACAATATTTGTACGCTGTTTGCCTCAACGACTTGGCTATTTATATGAACATTTCCGTTCTTCTCGCGTTTTTTATTCCTTGTCTTCGTGTTTACCCCGGATTTCATAACCTCCGTTTGCCCTTTTTGTTGAGGTTTAACCCTTACTTTCGCAATACTACTACGGCTGTTTGTGCGTTCGTTTATTTGTCTTATCAACGTTCTTCGTTTTGACCTATTTGAAGTAAGGACCAGCTCAGATATTAAGCAATCTGTGCTTAATAGTTCTTTAGTAGCTATTCTACGTTTTTCCATAAACGGAATTTTTTCTTCACCTAATTTTAATATTTTCTTATCAAAATCAATTTGCGCGTTCGTTAACACGTCCCTTCCTAATATTACATCATATGGTAAGCTACTGTTGTTGATCAGTAAAGCGTTTACTGTTTTCTTGTGGGATTTCGACATTAGTTCAAATTTTACTTCACCTTTTACTTCGGAACGTCCGTTTATGCCTTTAATAGTTACGTTTGATTTTATTATGTCCTCGTGACTCGCCTTGTAATTAAAATTACGACTGTTTGAAATCGTTCTCTCGCTCCCTGAATCTATTAAAGCTTCCCAATCGAATTCTTTACTATGTAAAATTATCGTTGGCTTAGAAGTCCCTTTTATCGTATAATGACAGTCCATCAATCCGCTTAATTCATCTTTATTTTTTACTAATTGGACTGTTATATATGTTTCGCTCATTTTTTTATCCTCAACGCTTAACTCTTCTTCTTTTAATAAATCGAACTTATTTTTACATTCACAACTTGTGTTGAGTGACGATTTACCTTTGCTATTGAATTTAACGTGCACTGGATCTAATTTATTCATGTTCAATTCACTTTCGTACACGGAGCTACCGACCGTTTTCCCGTGAGACCTATTTTGTTTTTTACTTCTGTTTGTATTTACATGTTTTTGCGAAAATCCTTGGCCTGTTGAGCCCGACATTCTCTACCTATATGTCCTAATTTGTTGCACCTGTAGCACTTAATTGTACCACTACGGCTGTGAGGGGTGGGGGTAGGTTGGGGGATGTTCGTGTTGTGTACGTATGCCCTGCCTGTGGGATTGTGTTTGTACCTACTTCTGCTTACATACCTACCTACTGTTCCTCTGTTTCTTATGTCATGAGTGTAATATGCTTCTGTATCATCTAGCATATCCTCGTGAAAATTGCCTTGATTCTCACCCTCGGGTTTTTCTATCAAAAAAGTTTCTGTGTCATTGAAATTCTTTTTTGGTATTAGAATTTTTTTATCATGTGGCAAAGATCTTATTTTCTTCGTTGTAGCAGACAGTAAATTAGCTGTTGTCTTAAAAGGACCTTCTACGACTCCTTTGATGATACTGGGGTTGATCTGTGGACCCAATATTGTTAAATACATTGATGTATTCATGAGATCTTTTGCGTGATTTTTTAATTTGCGTGTGAATGATTCATCACTTTCAGTTGCTGTCCGTACTGGAAATTGGGCGTTCATTGTGTCGTCATTTAAAATGAAGTCCGTGACCTCTCCTATCTTTTCTAATGTACTTAAGATGTCACTGGCAGCTGTAGTCTCATCCTTCAATTTATTTGTGTATAATTCATGACATACACTGTAGATATCCTTGCTGTCTTTCTGCACATATATGTCTTCTAGTACCGTGCATATTTCTTGGTATGTGCTATCCTTAAATGTTTTACCGTTAACAACGTTATTAACAGTAATTTGAAAATCTCCTAGCTTGCAATCAGCGCTCCTGAAAAGGATTTTCTTCTTTTCTGCATCATCTTTATCCCCTAAGCTGGATATATGATTATTTAATAGGCTGAGGTGCTGACGAAACGTGTTCTTCTCCTCGAAAGCTGGATCCTCTGGCCTTCTTCTTCCCCTGAATATTGGCAATGAATCCGAATTTATGATCGTCGTACTCCGACTTTTAATTATCTCCTGGAGTTGAGCTTGTGTTAATTCGACCGACATTTTGGGGGTTTTTTTGGGGGTTTTTTTTGGGGTTGTTTTGGGGGATGTTTTGGGGGATGTTTTGGGTGGTGACTTTGGGGGTGATTTGGGGGGTGAGTTGGGGGGTGATTTGGGTGTTTTGGGTTGTTTAGTTTTCTGTACTCTGGGTTTAGTTCGTCTTCCAGATCTAAGTTCTACAGCCTCCGCGTTAATTGCTTCGTCTTCTGAGGTTGGCATGTGTTTCCTATCCTAATGAAGTGTTATTATGTACTTAATCAAGTGTAATGCACGTGTAATCACTTATTATGAAAAAAGAAGAAGAAAAAATAATAGACTATCCAATTAAAAAATTAATCCATCAACCATTAAAAAATAATATATAATAAATATATAATAATAATAAATAATAATCATTCAAATAATAAATAATAAATGAAATATAATTTAATATAGAGCAATGTTTGTTAATTAATAACGACACACAGCAAAGCTAACAGAAATGCATGCACTCATACATCTTATAATTATAATTGCTGCAGTAATGATTAATTACCTTTGCTTATTCATCAACACAATTCTAGACTAAATAGGACAGCTTATTTCACCACTGACTAAGAACTAACACATAGATCTTACTCCGATCGCTTCAGAAATGAGACTGAATGATAAGATGACATATAATGATATGGTATACTCAACTTTCAGTTCCATGTACAGTGGGTCCCGCTTATCAGGTTTTGTCGTTGATTTTTGCTCTGATGTTAACTGTTATGATGTTAACTGATTGTTCACTGAGCGCTGTGCACTGTATTTTATGCACTGTATGTTAACTGAATGTTCACTGAATGTTAAAACTTCACTGAATATTAAATGATCACTGAATGTTGTTTGATCACTGAATGTTGAATGATCACTGAATGTTGAATGATCACTGAATGTTGAATGATCACTGAATGTTGAATCACTGAATGTTGAATGATCACTGAATGTTGCAGTTTGAATAAATACTTTTCAGATGTAGTATTTAAACAAATTAGACTCTCAATTTCTGGTTGATTTACGGCTTTTTTGCATGTTGTTTATAATCGAATGTTTTCCATCACCATTCGTCAACGTGCAACACTTAACCCATTACTGTCGCTTCCTCCCTCCGTGTTCTTCCAGTTCCTTCCAGAATTTTCCAGAATTTTCCAGAATTTCCAGAATTTTTTTTTTTTCAGACTGGTCAGTCTTGTTGATTGTCTTTGCTCATTCAGATTTCAAATTAGGCCATCTGTACTCTCCTTATCCTTCCGATAATTTTCGAGATGCCTTTTGCTTGACCTTGAGTTGAATTATCTTTATACTTTATCACAAAAACTGAACACCTTAATTGGATCGCACCTTCATATAGGGTCGCAAAACCCGGTCTTGCTGTAATCAAATACTCTCCAATCAGATGGTTAACTTAGTTTTTGGTAAATTACAAAGCTTTCAATCTTCTACTTCAGTAATTGAATTTCCGCACATTAAATTCGAATTACTTAATCACGCACCATACGTGGCCACCAATGTGACGTACTTAGTTTGCTTCACTATAACGTCTAAATGTATGGGCTCTTAAGTGATTAGGATCTTACTTTGTGGTATTTTCAGATTCCTTTCTCTTTATAAATCTCTTTCTACTAACTACTCATGGTACCATGCCCTAGAACCAACTTGCCACTATGGTTCCGACCTCAGGCCTCTGGTCCAAGCTTAACTGTATTTAAGGGTAATAATGGTAAAGTAATTAACACTTAAAGAGATTATATTCATTGGTCAAGCAAGGGTTATTACAAAGAATATCTCCACTAGAACGCTCGCAAGTTAAGGTCTCAAATAACTACGAACAGGAGAATAGGTGTGTAGCTCACGAGAGCAAATCGGTAACTGATTTGACTGTCGCTTACTTACAATCATATAGGTTCGTGATGATAGTAATGCATACACAATTGCTGTGTTTGCTTTACTACAGTAGCTAAAGCCCGTATTACACTGTGGCGCTCGCCATGGCGGTGTTGTCTCTCTCTACAGATATGGCGCTCACCATACTCAAAATTGCTATTACACTAGACGAGTAGATATGGCAGTGATCGTGCAATAAAATTCAGGGGAAATTGAAAAAATTACTATGAAATGAATCGTAGTATTAAAATTCGATGTCATCACGAATATATATTTAGTTAATTGTCTTTTTGATAGTTGTAAGAAGCAATTCCATGCGTATATATTAAATAGTTTAATTTCATTAATTTTATGGCAACACTAGACACTACACAGAAGCGTTCATTTTTTTTTGTATCACACAGTAGCCATACAAAGTCTTAAATAACTTGTAAAATGAAACAAAATACTTTTTCCACTACTTCAAATCTCTTTAGCAGGTTTCAGTGACAATTTCATCACCTCTAAAACGGTGGCGGTGTTCGTTCTATCGCGCAGTGAGCGATCACAAATTCATGGCGCTCGCCATGGAATTGTTTGCTATTAGAGAGAAAAGGGGCGGAGTTAGAGAGAAAAATAACAAAACTGTGGCGAGCGCCACAGTTTAATATGGGCTTAAGGGCACATGCACTTGTTACAAGAAAATTTTACGTCTTAGCATTATGGAGGTGGTTACCCTGGTGGGAAATTTACTTTGATCGCATGTTTATTACCCAGTCAGAAAAGACGTGTTCAATGCAACATTGTCCCAATATTCTATCAAATTTGGTATTATTGTAATAATATTGGGGGTGACCGGACGTTTCGTTACTGGACGTTTCGTACTCGGACTTTTCGTAAACGGACTTTTCGTAAACGGACGTTTCGTTACCAGGACGATTTAAGAAATGGAAACTATTTATTCATTTGAAATGGGTTGCCGACTACATTTTACACTTCTTTTTTATTTGTTTGGATATATATTGATTATAATCCGGGGTATTAAAATTAAAATCTCTTAATGTCTTTGATTAGAAAAGATAGAAGTGAAAATATGAATATACTAATCGTTATAGAAGTTAAACAACAATAAATCTATTTTATTTTTCCTCACACGATCGAAAATGTGGTTCAGTCCAAGAACTCGAAGCTTGCTCTACTGCCTACATTAGGAAAATCTTTTGTTTTTCATATTTCCGAAAAAATTTTAACGTTAGGGTAAAATTCAAATTAACAGATGTTACAAGTTACCGAATGAAAATAACTTAATGAAAGAAACATAACTTTCCAAAATTTTGCGAAAGTGATAACTATTTTCGATCATATAAGAAAAGATTATATAATTTAACATTTCAACTCTTTAATCTTATTACCTTCGCAGAATGCGGGAAAGTCATATTTTAGCCGTAGTTTTTTATTTATTTATTTATAATCTTGGTATTCGATTAACTAAAAAAGTGTTCAACCAAATTGCCTGAAATTTAGTGAACTGCTGGTAGACTTTTGGGAGTGACCCGGTCAAAGGTCAAGGTCATGGTCATTCATAACTCAAAAAGTATTGAACCATATTGCACGAAACTTGGTTGGACAATTATTGGTCAATATACAAGAACCATTTTGTTAGATTTTGGGAGCGATCGGGTCAAAGGTCAAAGATCAATGTCAAGGCCATTTATAACTCAATAACTCCGAAGGTATTCTACCAAATTTTCTGAAACTTGATGGGACGATTGGCAATGTCCACGAACCATCTGGTAGAATTTTGGGAGCGATCCGATCAAAGATCAAGGTCAAGGTCATTTATAACTCAATAATAACTCAAAAAGTATTGAACCAAATTGCATGAAACTTGGTGGATAAATTGGTCACTATCCAGACACCAGTCTTTTTTAGACCGTTTGTGTCATCTCGTATGTAACATGTGAATTGTAATCATGTGGTGAATCACTATTATTCATGTTTTTTATATCAGAAAATCCGAAAAAAATTGTAGATTTATTAAAACTCCGCCAAAACTTTGAGTTATTTCACGTATTGAGGTACCACATACAGATAGGCTAGTAATAAATAAATTTTCGGGTTTTATTTTTATTTTAGTAAGGGGTTTAACGCCGTGCTTCAGTCATATCGTGACTATTTCGCTGACGTCAATAGGAAATTAAATACAAGGGACTAGAAGAAGCAGTCAGAAAGGAAAGTGGCTCCATGAACAAAGTCACTTACCACCGTCGGTGACAACGCTCATGGATGCAGAAAAGCTACTCCGTGAATGCAGTTACTTACCAAGGAATGTGACGAAACGGGACACAAGCACCGGTGGCTGCACTCACGGATGGAAGAGGAAAATGAAGAGGTGATAGTAAATGAAGCCTACGAGCCTTCCTAACACAAAAATCTAAAACCTCGTAGTTGAAGAGCATAACCCTAGCGCTATCCTCTAAAACTGCAAGTAGCGTTAAAAAATGATAAACATGGTAAAAATGAAAAAAGACAATCCATAATCCAAATTACAACAGTTCGGGCCCCAAGGGACGCCACCCCCCTTCTCTTCCATTCACCATAGACAGCTTCAGGATAGAGCCCCTGGGGGCAATTTTCGGGTTTTATGATAAAAAAAAACATGAATAGTAGTGATTCACCACATGATTCCAATTCACATGTTACATACGAAATGACACAAACGTTCTAAAAAAAAGATTATGCAGAATTAGTAATAATTAATATCATTTATAGAATGATTAATGATCAGTTACTAAAAAGAAACAAGGATTGTTAGGTGCAGCTCCACTTCATGAATAACTGACTTTTATAAAATCGAAAACTGTGCAATTTTATAATTCGAGCAATTTTGTTCATTCGAGCAATTCTATAATTCGAGCAATTCTATAATTCGAGCAATTTTGTTCATTTGAGCAATTTGATAATTCGAGCAATTTGATAATTCGAGCAATTGTTTTTCGAGCAATTGTTCATTCGAGCAATTTACCGGCTACACGAAACGTCCTATAGTAACGAAACGTCCTATAGTAACGAAACGTCCTATAGTAACGAAACGTCCTATAGTAACGAAACGTCCTATAGTAACGAAACGTCCTATAGTAACGAAACGTCCTATAGTAACGAAACGTCCTATAGTAACGAAACGTCCTATAGTAACGAAACGTCCTATAGTAACGAAACGTCCTATAGTAACGAAACGTCCTATAGTTACGAAACGTCCTATAGTAACGAAACGTCCTATAGTAACGAAACGTCCTATAGTAACGAAACGTCCTATAGTAACGAAACGTCCTATAGTAACGAAACGTCCTATAGTAACGAAACGTCCTATAGTAACGAAACGTCCTATAGTAACGAAACGTCCTATAGTAACGAAACGTCCTACAGTAACGAAACGTCCTACAGTAACGAAACGTCCTATAGTAACGAAACGTCCTATAGTAACGAAACGTCCTATAGTAACGAAACGTCCTATAGTAACGAAACGTCCTAGTAACGAAACGTCCAAGTAACGAAACGTCCTAGTAACATATCGACCTAGTAACGAAACGACCTAGTAACGAAACGACCTAGTAACGAAATGACCTAGTAACGAAACGTCCTAGTAACGAAACGTCCTAGTAACGAAACGTCCTAGTAACGAAACGTCCTAGTAACGAAACGTCCTAGTAACGAAACGTCCTAGTAACGAAACGTCCTAGCAACGAAACGTCCTAGTAACGAAACGTCCTAGTAACGAAACGTCCTAGTAACGAAACGTCCTAGTAACGAAACGTCCTAGTAACGAAACGTCCTAGTAACGAAACGTCCTAGTAACGAAACGTCCTAGTAATGAAACGTCCTAGTAACGAAACGTCCTAGTAACGAAACGTCCTAGTAACGAAACGTCCTAGTAACGAAACGTCCTAGTAACGAAACGTCCTAGTAACGAAACGTCCTAGTAACGAAACGTCCTAGTAACGAAACGTCCTAGTAACGAAACGTCCTAGTAATGAAACGTCCTAGTAACGAAACGTCCTTTGATCATGGACAACTCCTACAACCTAGGTTAGTTCATTTCCTAAGCATAACTAAAATAGATTGAATCAAACGCCAAAAAATCTTTAAATGTTAAGAGGTTAAAACTTTACGCAACCATGAGTTAAAACTTTACCTAACTGGGAGTTAAAACTTTACCTAACCGGGAGTTAAAACTTTACCTAACCGGGAGTTAAAACTTTACCTAACCGGGAGTTAAAACTTTACCTAACCGGGAGTTAAAACTTTACCTAACCGGGAGTTAAAACTTTACCTAACCGGGAGTTAAAACTTTACCTAACCGGGAGTTAAAACTTTACCTAACCGGGAGTTAAAACTTTACCTAACCGGGAGTTAAAACTTTACCTAACCGGGAGTTAAAACTTTACCTAACCGGGAGTTAAAACTTTACCTAACCGGGAGTTAAAACTTTATCTAACCGGGAGTTAAAACTTTACCTAACCGGGAGTTAAAACTTTACCTAACCGGGAGTTAAAGCTTTACCTAACCGGGAGTTAAAACTTTACCTAACCGGGAGTTAAAACTTTACCTAACCGGGAGTTAAAACTTTATGTAACCGGGAGTTAAAACTTTATGTAACAAGTTGTAAAATCTTTAAGTGCGAAAGAGTTAAAACTTTAAATCATATGTTCAAATATACATATGGAAGAATCAACGAATAGAAAACAAAGTTACACAAAATAATTCACACAATATATATCATAACTTTCCATAATCTTCTTGTTTCTAAAAGGGACCAAACACATCCACTAAACACTACAATATATACACTGCTAGTAGATACTGAACCATGATATAACTTTTAACAGGTATGCTCGCACGCAGGTTCTCCCCAAACCCCCACAACCGTGCGGGAGTATTTTGTGACGGCATAAAAGTGAGGCTTTACCATGCTAATTTGTTTATATTTAATGATAGATAAATACAGCTTACTACATATCATTTTCATGACATTCTTATAAAGAATTTTACGAGAATTACGAATATGTCAACTTATTTTGTCTAAAATAATTATTTACCTATACTTACAATTTTTTTGATTTCGTATAATTACATGTATTTGGTATGGCAATATAGGGTCAAGCAGGTAAATTGCGGCACACTTACTAACTTCGGCCACTAAAAACAGAACATCATAGCTTCAAAACACTCTTTTAAAACTTAAATTGATAAGTTATAGCATGCACTGTACTTCTTTTGATAGTTGTGCAACATTTAAATGTGTTTCGATTCAGAATGTTTTAGAGACTCTCTGTAGAGGGCCGCAATTTACCTGCAGACCCTAGCATGGTATGTTAACCATGCTATTTCAAGGAAAATGACCACTAAAGTTATATTTATGTGATCTACCTATAAAAATTTATGACCTGTAAAATATATTAATTCACGGTGTGATTAATTCTATTAGAATCAACTTTAATTCATGTCTTATATTTTGTTGAGTCACCCCTGATAAGTTTTCTACAAGGAAGTTTTCTAGTATGGTATTGCGTTCTTTGTTTGTTAGTTAGTTTGTCACGCACACTGATTTCATCAAGTTGTAATACATTTGAGAGCTGTTATTTCCTCGTTTCATTAATTCCCAATGTTTATAATTGTACCAAATCATGTCTAACAACTTAAAAAATTCCCTGAGACTATTTATTATAGAAAACACTAATTTTGAACCAAAGGAAAAATAATTCAATTAATTAATGTTTATTTATTAATATTCATGTTTATTAAATCTTATTTACCATTTTTCTGATTGCTTGATATTACCTAAATAAATAAAAAGAAACTATGATAATTGATACTTTCAAAATGAATATGCTATACGAGTGATAAAATTTTAATACACAATACCATTCTCTATGACGTCACGAGGGGAGGGGGCGGTTGCGCAGAGGAAACTCAATTTCGTCTCTTTAGCGAGCGTACCTTATAGAGTAGTTATATCATGATACTGAACGATTAACTAGTTTTTGAGTGAAACAAGATTTTCACGCCTATCAGCTGAGTAATATATTTTTTAAATCATTCATCGTGGTAGAGAGACGATATTTCTAAATTCGATTGAATCGTCGATCGAAAGCCGATAAACGGTGACTATATTTTATTTCTTAGAATGGGGATGCAAAAGATCACAGAATTTGAATTGTGAATACTTAAATAGCTCATACTATATATATCTTCAAACAATTAAAATTGAAATGTTTACATGTACGAGAAGTGGAGTAATAAAAGAATTTGTAATGTATATTTACTAACTTTTCATTTTACTGACTTTTCATAAAACTGACTATTAGTTACTATTCGGTAATTGAAATGAAAGTACACAAATGAGTGCAATTATATTTTTGTTAATATCGTATTCGTGAATAAATCTGATTATTCTAATACAATTAATAGTTACTCAACTTTAAGGGTTTGGTTTGCGCAACTCGAGACTTCAAAATGTTCTGCTAGTTCACTTGATAGGAATGGACAGTCTCCCGATCCATCCGCAAATTAGTCAGTAGAACATCAGCAAAATAGGAGAGAAATAATTTAATTGCAGGAGGAATGATGGACAGGTAGCCACTGGGGGTAGAGCTAACAAATACGATGTTGGTAATAATGTAAAGTCGTGGTTGAGTTGCGTACAGTTCAAGTAGAAGTGCGTACAGTTCAAGTAGAAGTGCGTACAGTTGAAGTAGAGATTCGTACAGATGAAGTAGCGATTCGTACAGTTGAAGTAGAAGTTAGTACAGTTGAAGTAGAGGTTAGTACAGTTGAAGTAGAGGTGTGTACAGTTGAAGTAGAGGTGTGTACAGTTGAAGTAGAGGTGTGTACAGTTGAAGTAGAGGTGTGTACAGTTGAAGTAGAGGTGTGTACAGTTGAAGTAGAGGTGTGTACAGTTGAAGTAGAGGTGTGTACAGTTGAAGTAGAGGTGTATACAGTTGAAGTAGAGGTGTGTACAGTTGAAGTAGAGGTGTGTACAGTTGAAGTAGAGGTGTGTACAGTTGAAGTAGAAGTGCGTACAGTTGAAGTAGAGGTGCGTACAGTTGAAGTAGAAGTGCGTACAGTTGAAGTAGAGGTGTGTACAGTTGAAGTAGAGGTGTGTACAGTTGAAGTAGAGGTGCGTACAGTTGAAGTAGAGGTGCGTACAGTTGAAGTAGAGATTTGTACAGTTGAAGTAGCGATTCGTACAGTTGAAGTAGAGGTGCGTACAGTTAAAGTAGAGGTGTGTACAGTTGAAGTAGAGGTGTGTACAGTTGAAGTAGAGATTTGTACAGTTGAAGTAGCGATTCGTACAGTTGAAGTAGCGATTCGTACAGTTGAAGTAGAAGTTAGTACAGTTGAAGTAGAGGTTCTTACAGTTGAAATTGAGGTTAGTACAGTTGAAGTAGAGGTTCGTACAGTTGAAGTAGAGGTTCGTACAGTTGAAGTAGAGGTTCGTACAGTTGAAGTAGAGGTTCGTACAGTTGAAGTAGAGGTTCGTACAGTTGAAGTAGCGATTCGTACAGTTGAAGTAGCGATTCGTACAGTTGAAGTAGAGGTTCGTACAGTTGGAGTAGAGGTTCGTACAGTTGAAGTAGCGATTCGTACAGTTGAAGTAGAGGTTCGTACAGTTGAAGTAGAGATTTGTACAGTTGAAGTAGCGATTCGTACAAATGAAGTAGAGGTTCGTACAGTTGAAAATGGAATTAACTTTCAAATTTAGTTGAATCATGAATAAGCATATTAAAAATTATGGTATATGCACTTTATTGAAAATCTTACATGGTATGCGTGCAATACTCACTATAAGTTCTTTTTGTTCATTGATGTCAAGAGTAATTTGCATATATGTAGGTTTTAACGTTTTCTACATATTTAGATGATTGTTCATCGGAAGAATTAATGCAAATATATTCAAGAAATGAAATTTATTTATATTACCATGTTTATTTATAGTGTTAACTGCGTATACTTAGTTTTAATTGAACATTTCGTCCATCAGATATTTCGTCACGGTCAATTCATCCACGAAATGCTGTATTTTGTATTTTAAAGTATATATACGTCATATTTTGTATTATAAATTCGAAAATAGCATTTGATTGGTCAAACAAATTTTAGAAATAATCTTCTTTTAATTTTTTTTGTTTTATACAAGGAGGCGAGTTACTATTTTTCTCAAACACGCAAACTTTAGATAGTCATTATTTAGAGACAATAACAACTCCATCATAATTAGTCTGAATTACAGTCAATAGCAACTCTCTTTCTTAGTGTATTACACGAGCGGTTCATAAAACAAAGTTAATCGCTAGTCTAAAATTTATATAATTAATCAGTCAAATTTATTAATTTAAGCATTGCTTCTTAATTCTCTTCTAAAATCTGATTTGATCATATGTATTAACAATAAGCTCATGAAAAAATATATCTACTAAATAACTTCGCACTTCAAATAATCCAAAAACTAGCCAAAAATATTTCGGGCTCTAAAATTGTAAAATTGAAAAACAATTTCCTACATCTTACCTCACCTGTTGAGAACTTTTCCTGCAAAGTGAAAATTGAACAAATTGAATGAACCACTCATTTATTCCAACTAATTCCTTGTTATTTTAGTTCCACATTTTAAATACTAATAAACGAAGAAAATAAATAAAAGATGCAGTCAACTCGATCAGTATATTTAATTTTATAACTGTAATCGATAGATATTAACTTTTTTAATTTTTATGTTTTATGTGATAAGATTCTGCTTAAATCACTATAATAATAGTATACATTTACACCTGGCTATTAATAGAAATTATAAAACTTTAAGAAACATAATAAAGCATTTCTTGAACGAATTTTCCGTGGACGAAAATTTAATGTCTGTCTGTTCCAATATTTCTACTGGAAAACTAATAAAAGCTCATTTTATGACAGGTATTTATAACGTAATGAGGACATCATTACATATTATTGCAATGCTCTATTTTTTCAACCCTGATAAGCAATGACTCTTAATTGGAATATTTCATTGATGATTAATTACTATTTAGTTGAGTGAACAGAAAATCGTGGGTATCGAAAACATTATTAGTTAATTACAATATTATAGACTATGTCGCAGTATGAGTTATTTTCATAGAATATATGAATAAATAACTACTCATGATAATATACAATTTGCGCAGAGTGTCAGTCGATATCAATCATTTGATTACCTAATGAGTAATGACATTTTATTAATTAGAAAAATCAAAATAAATCAAGTTGTATTTTTTGAAATTGGAATTTGTTTATTCTTGAGGATAGTTTTAATTTAATTATTTGTATGTGTAGGTATATTAATACCCAAAGTTTGTCATGTGTTTTGCTTGGGGATATTTTGACTGATTTTATTAAGTCAATTTAAGTTGTTCAGTTAAATTTACCCCTAGGTCATTTTTCCAATTATATATCACACCATCATATCAGTTTTTGATAACTATTCTAATTTCATTAAAAATAGTTCTAATGTGAATATTATTATGATGAAATACCATTGATGATGTGTTGATTGCAGTGCTATTTTGAATACTTTAATATATCCTATTGTATACGTATCCTAATAAATATATATATGAGTGTGTGTGTGTGTAGGTGAGTGTGTATATATGTGTATAGAGTGAGTGCTGTTACCAACATAGCTAATCTGTGTCTATTAAATGTGATCCTAAACAAGCGAGACACAAAACAAGATCTGTATGTTCGTTATGGTAGAGCCTATGACATCAAACAGATCATTTCTCTGATATGTTTAACGTTTGCAGAAATCAGAGATTATCATTCAAAGGAAAGGAGAGATTAAAAACTGTTATGATTAATATTCTGTGTAGATTAGCGATAAGTTTTAATCTGCACAATGATTATATCATTCTCTTATCACTCGGGGATATTATTTTGGGATATCTTTTGGCTCTACAAAATATTAATTCGTATTTTTAAAAGTGATTCTTTGTATCATTGCTTACAGTCATTACACTTTAATAAGAAGATTTCATAGTTCATATGTACATATGAGTTAGTATTTGAAATTATTTATGTCTCCCTTTCATGCATATGCGATGTTACTGATTAGTGAGAAAAGCTTTATTTCTTCCGATTCTTGGAAATATTTCTTATGCAAAATCTAATTATATTAACTTCAAATATGAAGGGAAATTTTTCGAGTGTTTTCATAAAATATTTCAATAACTCAATCATACTTTCCAGTTACACACACAAAGAGAATACAAAAAAGACTGTTATGCGATATACCAATAATAATAGTAGGTATAAAGAATATTTGAATTTTTTTTGTAAAGTGAGTAGATTTTTATTCTATTTAAATTAATTATAAATTCATATATACGTATGAAACTTAATTTTAATTCATCATACTAAAACAAATCATATTAGAAAGAACTTTTCATTTTACCTAGTAATTTAAAATAATAAAGTTTCAATGGTATATATCATTCTCAATCATAAATCTCTGGAAACTCATATAATGGATAGAAAGTTAGACAATTAAGACATTATTATTGAAAAAAGGAGGCTTGCTACTTAGGCCACCATTCGACCCCACCTGTGCTCTATCCCGAAGATCCTTTTGATAAGGAGATAGGTTCTACAGGTGTTACAATGAAAATGGTTCTGGTCTTATAATGAGAACAGATGCCGTTTGTTTAGGTAGCAGAAATACCCTTTATTAACCAGTTGTTCCAACATCTGCTTTTGATCACCAGCGCAATTTATATTCTTTTTATTTCCCAAAGACCACTTCAAAATAGATGAGAACATTAAACATGTGTAACAATGAATGAGGTTATTTAAAGAAAACATTACAATGTTTTCCATACGAAGCCTAACTTTCAAATTACAAATAGGGAGAACTTAAAATGGTTTAATCCGTATTATGTATATGCCAATTTGATTGAAGAGAGTGGATTTTTATCACCCTATAAAAATTCACATTATGTTCAACCAAGTGTTGAGCCAGTAGCCAAAATCATATCGAGTCTTGCAGGCTGGTTAATTCCTTATTTTTGGGGTCATTTAATTGGCAATTTCAATGGAGTAACTGAAACAAAATAAGGTTTTCAGCGTACCGCAATCGCTGCAACAATACCTCTCTCTAGTATAGTTTATCATAACTCTATGCGTTCAACCATCTTCAACCTGATCGAAAAATGTTTTCTGAACTTGAGAATAAATGGATCGTCCTGCAATCTGCCAAAACACTTTCTCCTTTTACAGTACGCTGAGAATTCATGCTTCACTTCAAGATCAGTTGAAGTACGGCTATATCTGACCAACTGGAATTGTTCACAAGGGTCTGTAATCTTTTTCAATGAGACTGGTTCCATCCACGAGAAAAATCAAATGAAAACAAAACCAAAAGGAACAGAGTATGCGAAGAGTTACTTTGAAGAAAATCTCCAGTTGCTCTCTCAGAGAAGCTTTTCATCAGATTTCACCCACCAAAGTATGCTGTCGAGGATCTTCAGACATGAACTTCGTTTCCGTTTTTATAATGACACTTCAGCTCAAGAACTAGTCCACAAAGTACATATAAGGCAGTTTTGTCAGAGGAGTCTGCTGTAACCATCCAACATTGTCGATAGAAACATTTGGACTGATGAAAAGCTCTTTGCTTTCTAATAAAAAACCACCACGAAAAAACAAAGGAGTGTGAACGAATAAAAAATCCTCGTAATATTTCCGAAACAAATGATAGGTATGAGGTAAATGATCTTGGTCTCCATTATTAATGACTTGATTCCAATCGTCCTTGCATTCCTGCGCCATTATACAACTATTTTTTCTATTTGGTGGATGCAAGACGGTGCTCCACCACATTGCACAAATGCAGTTCTAGATTTTCTTAATGGAACGTCCCGAGGTCGAGTCATTAGCAGAGGGACGGAAAATCTCTGGCCAGTACACATGCTAGATCTCAACCCATAGGACTTTCATTTCTGATATGCTGAATGAACTGGAGTTTATAGGAAAAGAACAAATTCCATTGAGTCTCTTATACAATGTATTCACAGCTTCATTGAAAGATATAATCAGGAACTCTCAAGAGAGTTTGCAAGAATGTTCTGAAGCGTGTGTTGTTCTGTCTTTAGGCTGGAGGGGGTCATTCTAAACAACTTTTATAGGGCCTCAGGAGATGTGCCTCATACGATATATGACAATAAATGTTGATAATCGTAAAATCCATTCTTTTCCTTCAAAGTGATGTATCTATAATGCTATTTTACGCATTATAATAAAGTGCTTCTAATTTGCAATTTAATATGACGTTTCTGATAGCTAATTACATTAGTAATTACAGTGTATTTACCAATAGTAATTATAATATTTCTTTTCGCTTTAATTCACTCTTAAAAATATATTCACCTAACAATATATCAAGTTCAATTTAGTGAAATAAATATTTGAAATTAGATACAGGCAGGCCCCTCTTTTATTATTACAAAATGGCAATCTATAAGTATTAAAATTCAGATGTGGTTGTTAAAAGCAATTGGTTTAGAATTTAGTCTTCATATCAAAAGAAATTTCAACAGTGACTATATAATGGCAATTAATTTTGACCTCGGAAATATCGTTCAGGATTATTAATGACCTTTCAACATAAATAACCGTTTTGTAGTTTTCGTATCCGCTAGTTTGTTGAAATGCACACTTCATGGTTGTTTAATAACCTGGTTTCATAAGTTTCCTAAGTTTTATTTATATCTGAGACCGAATATTCCGAATATTTCCGCTCAAATCTCATGTTAAATGAATGTTAAAACATGTCAAAATTACTAATGTTACGTATCATTTTACAACTGTTAATGAGTTTATTCGCTTTTAATAAATACATTACACATTTTAGTACTCATTATTTCTAATTTTCCTATTATTGGTCTTCATTAACACCGTTATAAACTGAGACCAAGTTTTCTGAGACCGAATTTTCGAAGACCGAAATTTCCTAGATCCTGTATAATTATATCCCATTAAGGACACATGACGTAAATAATATAATAGGAAACAAATTATTAACCAAATAGTTAGAGTGATTTAAAAATTTAAATAAATTAAATTAAATATAGATACTTTTTGAATAATTTATTGAATAATAGTTATAATATTTTATTTTCTTTCGTTTACAAAATGTAGAACCAATCAATAACTTGGAACATATCCTAAAACAAAAAAAAAAAAAATTCACAGAGAATAAAATAACTATTTGTTCATTGTGACACAATACAAATCAAAATACCAAACTAATAATTACTCACTTATATACTGCATGAGTTAGACTTAAACTAAGGTTGAATTTTTACCCTTTCAATAAAATAACTATACTTTGAACTTTCATCACAGAGCATCAACTAACTTAATAGGCTTAAAAACAATTTTCTTCCATACTAAATCATTAAAATAAAATGATTAATTAAAGAGTGACAATAATTATATAGTTCTTGTGATTTTCTCTGTCTAATAACCATTCGGTAAAAATATTGAGTCGTTATTTAGCAATAAAAGTGAGCCTGCCTGTATTACATATATAATGATGCAGGGTTATTTCACTGCTGAT